>PITA01002233.1:0-167581 GCA_004023965.1 Spilogale gracilis
AAAATAATAAATAAAACCTTTAAAAAAAAAAAAAGCATTTCATCACGTCAAATGCTTCTGTTCATGTGTCTTTCCATTTTAAAATTGGATTATTCGTTTTTTGGGTAACGTGTAACTTATTTATATGTTATTTGTTCATGTCAAATGCTTCTTCTTACACCCAATTACCTGACCTCTTTAACTGCAGAGCTGTGTCAAGGGAAGGAGCCACTGCAGCACAGTTCTGAGTGATGTCTTCTTGAGTGTCTTAGATCAGTACAGTATTAGTTGATTTGGTTCCTGATGGTAAACCATGCTTTTTCTCCTTAACCCAAATAATATCCAACAATAGCAAGAATTATTCATTTCTGGATTTATATTGACCCTAGTCAAGCTTAGTTCCTGGTCTCTCAGCGTTCTACGGCCCTGGTGCTGCCACATTGTGGTGGTCTTATTTTAAAAAAATACAGAGACAGAACTCATTTGACTGTGTCATTGATGCTCTTTATAAACTGGTCTCATATCTCTCAGTTTTCTTTGTGAAGGTAAAAAAAAGTAGAAATTATATATTAAAAAAGAGGGGAAAAGGAAATGAAAGTTAATTTCTCTCTGCTATTCTTGAAACATTTCCTCTTCTTTCTTCTTTTGCATGCTTCAAGTATAACATACTCCCTTCCCTGAGAAACCTTCTAAAAATATGTTTTTGTTTTTTTTTTTTAAGATTTTATTTATTTGACAGAGAGAAACACAGCCAGAGAGGGAATACAAGCAGGGTGAGTTGAGAGAGGGAGAAACAGGCTTCCCGCAGAGCGGGGAGCCTGATGTGGGGCTCGATCCCGGGTCTCCAGGATCATGACCTGAGCCGAAGGCAGTCACTCAACCAACTGAGCCACCCAGGCACCCCTGTTTTTTTTCTTTTCTACATTTTTCTCATAAGAAACTCTCAGTACGGATCTAATCTCCATCTTTTCTCCTTCCACTTTTGACCCCATGGTAGTGATGAGGTAAATTATGTGGGGACTCAACTCAGTCATTTTGTTCTCACCTTTATATGTAAAACTTGTTTCGTAATTCAAAACCAGAGCTTCTGATTTGAGAAACTTCCAAACTCTTTAAGAAAGACTTCCACTAAGAAGAATGGCCTGGATGGATTTAAAGTCGAAGTACCTCTTTAGGGGTGTATTCCTGTTATGATTTGAATTCTGTCTTCCCAAAATGCCTATGTAGAAGTCCTCCTCAGGAGATGATCTTATTTGGAAATAGGGTAGTTGAAGTTACAATTAGCTCATTAAGATTAAGTCATACAGAAGTAGGATATTTTCCTTAGATTTTACTGTTGTCGGTTTTTTTTTTGTTTTTTGTTTTTAAGAAATGAAATGGTACAGATACAAGTAAAACCTTGTCACTATTGATTTTTTTCTCTTTCCCCTGGAATAACTACAATCTTAAAGGTGACATATACTGTTTGTGGTTTCTGTTTTTATTAATGTAGCAGCCATAAAATCAGAATCTGTTTGAGTTGTACCACATGCCAGAAATTGTTCTAAGTATCTTACATTGTCATGCAAATTCCATAAATTAGCAATCTTAGTGTCCCTGTCTTACATAGGAGAAAGCAACATCCTTACAAGAGTAAGGAGCTGTCTGAAGTCACATACCAGTAGGAGTTGCACTAGAATTTAACCCTAAGCATTTTGCCTCCAGAGATCATGTATTTAAATGTTATCTTACATAGTCTGGACATATAGTATACATGTATGTACTTGTAAAACTATTTATGATCCTTTTTTTAAGTTTTAAATGTGTTTATAAGGAGTAATATGCTGCAAGCCTTCTCTTCAACCTGCTTTTCAGTCAACATTGCAATTTTGAGATTTAGGCATATTCATATAAGCTCTATCTTATCTATTTCTTAACATGGACACCAATGTTGCTCAGTATTGTGGAATTTTTCTATACCTTGGAAAACGTCCCATATGACTTAGATTGGATGAGTGAAGGACAAGTATGGGGGAAAAATGGTGGGAGAAGAGACCCTGTAGGACATCAGATTCATTCTCAGGTAGAATAATAAAAGCATACACAGACAGTTAAGGATCTAGGCATTGTTTCACTGAAACTGACCATGTCTATATACATATCAATCAGAAAGCCATTGCATATCTTGCAATATTGCAATTACCTAATCTTATTTTGATGAAAACTGCTATAGGTGACTAATAAGTTTCAATATGATCCAGCATATTTTGTTGTTAAAAAAATGTATCTCTGAAACTTCAGCCAGATGTGTAAAGGTATTCACAGTAATGGCTTGCATGACAAATCTTGTATGTAGTCCTAGTGAATTCGGATTTAGTTATCTCACCAATTGAGTAAGCAAAATTCAACTTGTTAATTCTGTTCTCTTCCATTCATTTGATTCAGAATTTATCAATCACATGTGTGGTATATGGTCAGAAATATATGCAAAATTTTATTTTAGTTGGGGGATGCTTTTGTAGAGAAAAGAAACCAGAGAAAAAAGAACCAGTGTGAAGGCTAGTAAATCACTTAGGCAAAGAAAGATTAAATATGCACATCTGGGTAGTGGTGTTTGAAACTGGAAAGTTTGAAAAATGTTTAAAAACTCAACAGGGAGTTTGACTAGCTGTTTATGGTATGAGTGTAGGAAGAAGTCATTAATAATGATTCTTAACCTTACTGAAGAGATGCGTGTGTGAATCAAGTTAATAATGCTTTAATGATGAATTGTGAGAGCTCCAAAGAGAAAGATATATAATATCAAGTTGAAGAGGAAGACTCATTGCAATGAAATTTTCTTTTAAGATGGATAAGGGTATATTTGTATTTAAGAATGTTGCTGATCCTAATTTCCTTATCAGTAGGAATGGTTTATAATTTCTTATGACAAATGATATCCATTATATAAAACTTGGAAAATATGTAAAAAATGCACAGAAAAAAATAAAAATTACTGGTGTGCCCTAGAGATAAATGTACACACACACACTCATGCACACATACATACAATGAAGATACAGTAGAATCAAAGAGAAAAAGCATAAGAAAGGTACAGAGGAGCTATATATATATATATATATATATTTAAGGCACATTATGTAGTCTAATTCCTCTTGTGCACAAAGATTCTGAAAACTAAGAAGTTAAGCTGGAAAGAAAAACTGACATTATGATGACAGCTGATGGAATTTGTTCCTCTTTGAGAGAAAAAGACAAAATGATCAATAGTAAAAATTAACAATCATATCACAGAAATAAATAACTTAAATATTTCTTATATTTTAAGACAATACTGTAAGGAAGTTATGGAAGAAGAAGCCATTTGAGTTAGCCATCATATTTATGGTAGATTTACATTCAGCAAGACTTTCTTGATCAAATCATATAACAGTCAAACAGGAAAGGGTTCACACTTAGGTGTTCCTGATGAGATTCTTCAGTGATATAAGGATGTACCAACATTAGATTCATTTTGAGAATGGTTACTCTAGCTGAAGAAGTTGAAATATTTCCATTTTCATCTGTTTATTAATGTTCCATATATGGAGAGTTTCCTAGAAGAAAACCAATTGTCACAAATATTAAGATGCCCTTTGAATGGACATATGAAAATAAAATGTAGTTTTGAAAGACTAGGTATCACATCAGTGTTGCTAAATTTGTTTTACACAGTAAGCTCTGACTCTTACTTTATTTCGAGCTGAACATTATCATAAAAGAAGGTTTTCTGAGTTCCAATTTTAATATAGTTACTCTAATTATTTGAAAGATTTAGGTTTAATTTATAATATTTTAATATTGAAATTAATTAAAACTTTTGAAGTACATGTTAATCATTTAAATGAGAAAATTACTGAACATGTTCATTTAAAAAATATTTCAACTTACTACTAACTCCTTATACATTATTAGGATACAAATCTGAATACTGTGAAATCAACTTGACTAACATGGAAAATGTTTAGGATAATTGGCTGAATTTTTCTTTAATGTAGATTTTCATAATAGATTAAAATACAGTATTAGTATTAGGAAATTTTTTATTGAACAGATGGAGTCACAATACAATATTAAATTTATTTTTCCAGTGCAACCACTCCTGAAGTAGATTGACAGATTCTTATAAAGTTAAGCAACACTTATATAAAACCCAGTAATCTGTTTTTAGATATTTAACCAACAGAAATGAAATTTTTGTTCAACAAAAATCTTCCCCAAAATTCATAATAGTTCATTCATTGTTGCCAAATTCTGGAAGGAAACTTTATTAGTAAATGAATAAATAAATTGTGATACATCCATGCAATGAAATATTTATTTAGCAATGAAAAAGAATAAACCACTGATCTATGCAACAGCATACATTTCAAATACATTATGCTAGTGAAAAAAACAGATTCAAAAAGTTACATTTAACATGATCCCAATTATGTGATATTCTGGAGAAGGAAAAATGGTAGGATCAATAACAACAAACATGTAAAAACAGATTAGTGATTAGTAAGAGTTACAAGTGAGTGTAGGGATTGAAACACAAAGAGGCAGAATGCAATATTTTAGAGTGATGAAATAGTTCTGTGTCTCAATTGCAGTAGTAACTACACTTCTGAGTACTTTATCAAGACTTATAGAACTACAACAAAAAGAGTGAGTTTTGGGGCACCTGGGTGGCTCAGTTAGATGTCTGCCTTCAGCTTGGGTCAATATCCCGGAGTCCCAGGATTGAGCCCCTGCTCAACAGGGAGTCTGCTTCTCCCCACACTCATGCTCTCACTCTCTCTCTAACAAATAAATGAAATCTTTTTTTTTTAAAAGAGTGCATTTTACTGTATGTAAATTATATTTCAGAAAAAGAAAACTATTTTTCTCAAAAATTATCCTTATTGCTAAAATCTTCCTTTAAGAAAAAAAGATGCTACACTTAAAATATTTACATGATATAAAATACTATATGTTTAAATGCCTATTTTAACAAATTCAGTTTAATTTATAATCAGATATTAAACATTTTTCCTGATATGTAAAGATTTTAAAACCAATGAGTACACGTATGTGGTCATTATATCAAAAGTCATTACAATTGTTTAAGAGACCATTGGGTGGCACAGTTGAAAGAACAGAATATTTATAGAGAGAAATGATTTAAGTCCCAGTTCTGATACTTGCTGTATCACATAGAAAGAACCATTTTGCCTTTCTGAGGCTCAGTTTACTTGTAAATGGAATTAAAATACTCACTTGCTTTATTATAGTAATTAAAGATAATTCTGTCCAAGACTCTCAATAAAAAGTTTCCCAAAAATCACATCATCCCTTTGCTTTAAAACTGCTTCCTGAGGAGATTTAAAATCCCATGAGTTTATATGTTATTGGTAATATTTCTAATATCTTTTTTACTTATTTAAACATTTTATTTATTGAGAGAGAGAACATGCACGTGAGCAGGAGAAGGAGTAGAGGGGAAGAGAGGGAGAGAATCTCAAGCAGATTCCTACTGAGCATGGAGTCGACCTGGGACTCAATCTCACAATCTTGAGATATAACCTGAGTCGAAAATAAGAGTTGGTTGCTTAACTGACTGAGCCATCCAGGTACCCTGTATATATATATATATATATATATATATATATATATATATATATATTTAAAGAGTCTGGAAATATGGACAAACAACAATATTTACATGAAAGAGTCATTTGTAACATGGTATTTACAAATAAAATATCATTCTTTTTTTTAAGATTTTATTTTTATTTATTTGATAGAGAGCGAGATCACAAGTAGGCAGAAAGGCAGGCAGAGAGAGAGGAGGAAGCAGGCTCCCCGCTGAGCAGAGAGCCCGATGTGGGCCTCGATCCCAGGACCCTGAGATCATCACCTGAGCTGAAAGCAGAGGCATTAACCCACTGAGCCACCCAGGCACCCAATAAAATATTATTCTTGACAAAATTTATTTTAACTTTGCTTTATCCTGATATGCTAATATGATTTAGCAGCTTTTGACTCCAATGTAATGACTAAAGTAGAAGTTCAGTAAAGGAAATTTTAATATACTTAAGTAACTATCCCCAACATAAGTGAAAGAGATTCCTGATCTCAATAAAATATTTTTTCTGAAACTACATTTAAATTTTCTGCTATTTATTAAGAGAAAAAAAGAGCCCCTATAATTGATTAAATGTATACATTATTTTAGGTGGAATAATAATGTACTTTCTACAGGAATCTCAGAAATTTCTCTGTCCCCTTTGCCTTGAGAAAAACTTTGAAGAAACAAGCAGCAAACACAATGTAATACCTCTACTATCACTGCATCCGGGGAGTGTGAAATGTTAAAGGAGAGAGAGAAGTGGTAGGACATTAAGTCAGGGTGATGTAAGAAGACTCAGAACATGCTGGATTTCCATGGTCATTTTAAATAATTTGGCTTTATCTCTTAGAGACATAGGAAGCCCTTGTATTGGAAACATTTCAACAGAGGAGAGACACTTTATTATCCCAATAGCTGTCATGGTTTTGGTTTTGTTTTATTTTGTTTTGTTGGTTTTTTTAATAGCTGTCATGTTAAGAACATATTTAGGGGAGCAACAGCAAAAAATCAAAAAGGCTAGATAGGAGGTTATTGTGATAATTCAGGTGAAAGAGTGGAAGACTTACAAGATTAACCAATTACAGAGGGGAAACTATGTAGAATAGTGAAAAATTTTTCAATGGTCTGTATGAGGAAGTACACTATGTGGGAGAGAATGCAGGGGCAATAAAGACACTAGAGAAATACAAGAGATATAAATATATAGGACTTATCATTAAATACTAGATACTTGTATTCAGGTAAGTAACAAAAAGAAAAAAAAATAAGACAAAAATATGGAGAGCAAACTTCACAATGAATGTCACTTCAGGACACCTGCCTACCATAATTAAAAATGACACACTTCCCACTGACACTTCCTCCAGTCAGGTTCAGCTGTCAGAATGGCATGACTCTCATCAATATTGCCAGATGCATGGGCTATGGGGGCCAACCCAAAATATTTTTGAGGATTATTCTAAGAATAGAGAAAGTTACCAGAAAATAATAAAAAAGTATGTTTTTCCCTGAAGATTTCCAGAGTGAGTTTTGTAAAAACTTTGAGTCTCTGTGAA
Organism: Spilogale gracilis; assembly: GCA_004023965.1. NCBI lineage: Eukaryota > Metazoa > Chordata > Mammalia > Carnivora > Mephitidae > Spilogale > Spilogale gracilis. Next base: position 7,147 of record PITA01002233.1, read on the forward strand.
AAAATACTGAACTATGTTCTGTTCTGTTTCTGAACACTTTAAACCCCTTGAGACCCGTGGGAATTGCTAACAAGCTCTTAGCTGTCTCCATTGCACCAGATCATCTTCAGGAAGACCAATTTGTTGCATCTCTGGGCAATGTACTCTACCCAAATATCTCTATTTTATGTTTCTTTACTAATTTGTCTCTGCATAGCCTGCGAACTATTGAAGTTCTTTGGCCTCCATCAGGTAGAAATAGGAAAGTCAAGATGCTGTATTTCCAACACGTGATTTCCCATCAGTTTCAAGCTGTTTCATATTCTGTTACAGGAAGTTTTCTAGTGAAAAGTAAAGGCTATTTATAGCTTTTTTACTGTAAAGTTGTTGCAGCTATTCATGGTTAAATTTAAAACAAGTGGGCTATTTAAATGTTTCTAATGTATTATAATTGTATGTACACTAGATCTCAGTTATTTCTGTAACTTTTTTATTTTTTGTTAAACTCTTTGACAGAAGGTAAATACAATCTAAATTTAATTATTTTTCTAAAAGTTAGTGGTAATGAAGTATTCTATAACAGAATATATGAAAAACTTAAACCATTTTATAAATAAAAATTAAGAATATAAGTGAATGAAATTCCCAGATCAAAGATAGTATAGGGATAGAAAAACGAGTGAAACAAAAGAAAAAAAAAAAAACAAGAAAGGAAAGAATGAAGATAAAAGCAAAAAATTGACAGTGTAGAGATAAGAAAATAGTTGATACATAATTACTAAATAAAAGATAATACTTTTGAGAAAAGTTCACAAAAAAGATAATGAGCTATCTTGAGGAAAACAAAATAAACATAACTAATAAAAGTAAGAAAGGATAAGGGGGAGTAATCATTAAAATCGAATACATTGAAGAACAATCTTATTCTGCAATATATTTGAAAGATGAAATGGGAATTTTCTAGGGAAATGTGATTTGTCAAAACTGACCTTACTATAGGTGCAGCCACTGTAGAAAACGGTATGGAGAGTCCTCAAAAAATTAATAACAGAATGACCATATGGTCCAGTAATTCCACTACTGGTTATTTACCCAAAGAATACAAAAACAGTAATCTGAAAAAAATAAATTCATGCCTATGTTTATAACAGAAAAATTTACAATAGCCAAATTGTGGAAGCAACCGAAGTGTCTACCAACAGTTGAATGGATAAAGAATACACACACACACACACACACACAGTAGTACTCATCCATACAAAAGAACAACAACATAGATGGATCCAAAGAGTATAATGATAAAAGAAATAAGTCAGAGTAAGACAAATATCATATGATCACTCATATGTGGAATTTAAGAAACAGAACAAGCAAAGGAAAAAAGAAAGAAACCAAAAAATAGACTCTTAACTATAGATAACAAACTGATTATTACCAGAGGGTATGTGGGCAGGGGGATGGGTAAAATAGGTGAAAGGATTAAAAGTACGCTTATCATGCTGAGCAGTGAGTAATGTATAGAATTGTTGAATCACTATATGATAAGTTTGAAACTAATGTAACACTGTATGCTAACCATACTGAAATTAAATGTAAAATAAAGTAAAATATAAAGTGACCCTAGAATACCAAAGACCTAAATAGGCTAATTTCCACAAAAGAATAGACAAGTTTATCAAGAAACTTCTTCACAATAAATCATCAAGCCAAATGATTTCAAAGCACAACTCCTGTGTCGTCCCAATACTTTTAAAACTTTTCCAGCTCTTAGAAAATAAAGGAAAATTTCTAATGCTTTTTGTGAAAAATAATGTATCTAACATGATAGAGTTAAAAATGAAAGTTATAGCCAGTATCACTTATTAATATTGATTCAGAAGTTCTAGAACTAATAGCAAACAGAATAAAACACCTCATTAGAAACTAATATGGCACAATCAAGTGGGATTTATTCTAGGAATACAACATTAATACAATATTATGAGATCCACTAACATAAAACACCATATGTGTTGGAGATCCCCAAGACCAACGCCTGTTTGGATGATTTGCTAGGGACTCATAGAACCAGCATATAGTCATATTCATAGTTATGATATGATTCTCATAGTGTGAAGATAGAAAATCAGCAAAGGGAAAAGGCATATGAAGAAAAGTCCAGATAAAACCAGATATAAGTTTCCCAGGGTCCTTTTTCAGTGAAGTCACACAAGCCATAGTTAATTCTCTTAGCAACAAGTTTGACAACATGTGTGAAATATTGTCAACCAGAAAAGCTCATCAGGGACTGAGTGTCCAGGGTTTCTGTGACAGGCTGGTTACACAGCCATCTTCTGCCTAGCATTTTTCAAAATTCTAGACTCCTGTAGGAAAACAAGGGAGTTCATGTAAACCACATTGCTTGTGCAAAAAGTTTAGGCAATAAACCACTCATCCATCAGAGTGATAATCATCCTCCCAAAAATACAAGCTCCTACATGCCAGCCAAGGGTCAAACTTACAGATTTTTTTTTTCAAAGAACAGCCATGAGGTCTGCTATGTTAACTCTTTTCTATGCACCATATTAATAGATCTAAGGGGAATATTATCTGATTGTCTTCAGAGATGATGGAAAGACCTCCATATATCCCATTCCTGGTGGGGAGAAAAAAAAAAAACTCAAGGGTATAATAATTGGTGCTTAATTTTTTTAACACAACACATGTAATTTATATAATCTTAACCCTAAACCAGTATCTTAGTAAATACAGAAACATGAGTGATATTCCCAGTAATATAAAAAGAAGAAAAAGGTATCCTGCTCTCCACAGTAACATTCAATATATTGGTGGCCGTTAGCCAATTCAAAAGTCCAAACCAGAAAACACTAGGTGCAGACTGGTTCATTAGTGAATTCCACCAAAAATTTAAGGAATTATATCAATTGTCTACAATCTCTTTTGGAAGACAGAAACACTTCTCTTTCTTTGAGGCCAACATTACTCCAATACCAAAAGCAGACAAAAACATTATAAGAAAACCCTAGATCAATATTTCTAATCAATATGAACAAAGATGTAAACATTCTCAACAAAATATTAGCAAATGGAGTTCAACAATATATGCAAAGAATTATACCATGGCAAAATGGGATTTATCTTAGATATGTAAGGCACTTTCAGTATTTTAAAATCAGTGTCTTAATCTCAAATATCAACAGGATAAAAAGAAAAATCACATGATCATATCAACAGATACAAAAGAATGATTTGACAAAACTAATAACTGTTCATGATCATTACTCTTAGTAAACAAGGAATAGCAGAGTACTTTCCTCAACTTGATAAAGAATATCTACAAAAAAAAAAAAACAAAAACAAAACTATAGCTAACATTAAAATGACTGGTAAGAAATTTAAAGTGTTCCTGCTAGTGCAATAAAACAATAAAAGAAAACAAAAGGTATACTTATTTAGAAAGAAGACATAAAACTGTCTTTGCCATGACATGATTGTCTCTGTAGAAATCTCAAAGACAAAAAAACCTCCTCGAGTTAATAAGGTTTAGTAAGGTTTCAGTACACAAAGTTAACATATAAAAATCGATTATTTTTCTATATACCATCAGTGAAGAAGTGGAATGTGAAATTAAAAATACGATGCCATTTGCATTACTACTCAAAAAATGATATATTATAAATAAATCTAACAATATATGTACAAAGTTAGTGTAAGGAAAACCAAAAAAGCTCTGATGAAGGAAATCAAACGACTATATCGATATATTACATGTTCGTGGATAAGCATGCTCAATAATGTCAAGATAGCAGTTTTTCCCAAATTGATCTATTAATTTAATGTAATCCCAGCCAAAATCTCAGCAATTTATTTTTTAGATATGAACAAACTGATTTTAAAGATTATATGTATAAGCAAAGGAACCAAAATAGCCAATACGATATTGAAGGAGAAGAAGAGATGGGAACAAACATTAGCCCATTATTAATTTATTATAAAGCTACCATAATCAAGAGAGGGTAGTATTGGTGGAAGAACAGACTAATAAATATATATAGAACAGACTTAAGAGCTTAGAAATAGACAACCATAAATATGGTCAACTAGTCTTTGACAGTAGCAGAGGAAACACAATGGAGAAAAGGTATTTTCCTCTCAATTTTGTGAACTCAAAACTGTTTAAAAAATAAAGTCCTTAAAAAACACCAAAAAATAGGCAAAGAAATAAACAAAATTTATTTAAAAATACAAAAAAGCCCTTACCTATACAAAAAACTTTTTTGTAAAAGCTATACTGGGATATTTTTCACTTCAAGACTGGCAAAATTAGATAAGCTACAAGTTATATAGGTAGATCAATATGTAGTTAGTAGGTAGGTAGACAAATGATAGATGATAGATTAGATAGATAGATAGATAGATAGATAGATAGATGATAGATAGATAGATAGATGATAGATAGATAGATAGGTAAAGTTCTACAGTTACTTTCTATTTATCCTATTAGCTTAATCAACACAACAATTATATTTTTATCTGAATGTCTTTCTTTTAAACTACAGTAGTCCTGAAACTGAGAAGTCAGAAGATCAACAACATGCAAATAAGCCAAAATCCTACACCACAAAGTCCATTTGTTCATCGACTCAACTCAAAAATATATGTGTTGGGTGCCTGGGTGGGCTCAGTTGTTTTAGCGACTCCCTTCAGCTCAGGTTTTGATCCTGGAGTCCTAGGTTCAAGTCCCACATCAGGTTTCCTGCTTAGCAGGAAGTCTACTTCTCCCTCTGACCCTCTCCCCTCACATGCTCTCTCTCACTCTCTGTCTCCCAAATATATATATAAAGATTCTTCAGCAGGGAAGATTTTTGCATTTTAGGGAGAGAGCAAGAAAAAACTTAGCAAACACATTTTTTTCTCTTGGAGCTTACTTTTTACTAGGAGAGAGAGTCGGACCATAAAAAAAAAAGAATTAAAATATATAATATTCTGACTAATGGTAAGTGTTATAGAGAAAAACCAAGCATATGAAAAGAATAGAGAAGGCAGAATGGAGATCGGATGTGGTCAGAGAAATTTTCACTGGAAAGTGACAATTAGGAAACGACTTGAAAGAAGACAGGAAAAAGCATGCAGCCTTGAGAATGAATAGTGTTCTAATGAAAACTTGGGTCAAAGAAGAAAGTAAACTTGAAATTAGCAAATTTCTGGAAATTAAAGAAAGAATAATCTTTTTTGTATAATCTAAGGACTGTAAGTAAATCTAAGTTTAAAATGTTTCTTTACCTTTTTTTTTTATTAAGAAAGAGAAAGCACAAGCAGGGGGAGGGGCAGAGAGAGAGGGAGAAGCAGACTTCCCACTGAGCATGGAGTGTGACCTGGGGCCTCGAACCCAGAACCCTTAGGTCAGGACCTGAGCTGAATCAGGATGTTGGTACACCTGGGAGTCTCAGTCGGTTAAGTGTCTGACTGCTGATTTCAGGTCAGGTCATGATCTCAGAGTTGTGGGATCCAGCCCCACACAGGGATCTGTGCTCAGAATGGAGTCTGTTTGAGATTCTCTTTTTCTCCATCTTCCTCTACTCCCCTCCTCTGCTAGTGCACATTCTCTCTCTCTCTCTCTCTCTCTCTCTCTCTCTCATGAATAAATAAATAAATAAATAAATAAATAAATAAATAAATAAATAAACAAACAAGCAAACTGAGGAAAAAACATAATAACAAGGAAACACAGAATAAAGAACTATAGTAATTTAGAGAAACTCAGAAATTAATGCTCAAAAAATGACTGAAGTGGATGCAAAAAGATGTAGAACACATAGACATAAAATAATAACCATATTACCCATCAGGAAGTATTTTTAAAATACTCATTTATAGGGCACCTGGGTGACTCAGTGGGTTAAGGCCTCTGCCTTTGGCTCAGGCCATGATCTCAGGCATCGAGGCCTGCGTTGGGCTCTGCTCTGCGAGGGAGGCTGCTTCCTCCTCTCTCTCTGCCTGCCTCTCTGCCTACTTGTGATCTCTCTCTCTGTCCAAAAAAAAAAAAAAAAAAAAAAAATCTTAAAAAAAAAAAAAAAACTCATTTATAAATAAGTTACCCGGTCCCTATAATTTGGGGGGTGTTTTAGTTAATTTTCATTGAACAAAAATATTCAATGCTGTAGAAATGTTTACAGCCCACTGAAAAAGAGACCAATCGGGATGCCTGGGTGGCTCAGTTGGTTAAGCGACTGCCTTCGGCTCAGGTCATGATCCTGGAGATGCGGGATCGAGCCCCACATCGGGCTCCCTGCTGGGTGGGAAGCCTGCTTCTCCCTCTCTCACTCCCCCTGCTTGTGTTCCCTCTCTGGCTGTGTTTCTTGCTGTCAAATAAAAAAAATCTTAAAAAAAAAAAAGAGACCAATCAATCTTTCATTAGGGTAACATTACAGACTGACAAATAGAGAAGTTTAGTCATGAGCTTACATGCAAAAAGTTTGAGTAAAATAATGGCAAAGTGAAGTCAATGTTTATATAAAATAATTCATCACGATCAACTGATGTTTATTCCAAAAGTACACAATTAAAAAATATAAGCATAGGTATGGCCAAAAAAGCATTTTATGCATTTGAGTGAATACTGAAAATAAAAATTTAAGTGGAACTGGACTATCAAAAAGAATGCCTAAATATGATAAAGAAACTTTACCAAGATTTAATTGTACATGCCATAATAAAAGTGAAGCACTTGTCATGAATATAAAAACCAGGTATAAGACATTGGTGCCTTTACTTAACAGGATGTTTTCAACATGTTCTAAATTTTCTAGCCATTTTAATAAGAATAGAAAATTGAATTAGTAGTATAGATGCCATAGAAAAAGAGAAATTATTATTATGAATGCTATATCTTTAGAAAACCTAAGTGTCTGGATACAGATTAAACCATCTCAGGTCACACAAGTTTCTTTGTGCCTCCAGCTGTCACGTTGGCTATTCTGGGGATACAAAGATCTCTGCAAGGGATTTCTTACAGACTTTGGTAGTATTAATTAAGTATAAAGATCAATGGAAAGAAGGGGAAATCTCTGGATATCATGAAACGGGATATGCCATGCCTAAAAGCAAGAGTAGCCATTTATTTTACATAAAAATATTTCAAAATATTGTTTCAGCATAGCTATTTCTACACTTAAAGCTAAATAAAAAAATAAGAACACACCTAAAGTATTTAGAGAATTGAAAATGCAGTCTTTCTATCAGTTTTCTGCAGTTTTCAAACAAGAATTTTTAAGGCATATCTAGATTTCACATTATTTATAAAGATACTTATTTAGTTTTAAATCAAATTCCATTAACTTAAAAAATTCTCTCCGGGGCACCTGGGCGGCTCAGTCTTTCAGCATCTGCCTTCTGCTCAGGTCATGATCCTGGGGTCCCGGGATCGACCCCTGCATCTGGCTCCCTGCTTCCTGGGAAGCCTGCTTCTCCCTCTCTCTCCCCCCCTGCTGTGTTCCCTCTCTAGCTGTGTTTCTCTCTGTCAAATAAATAAAATCTTAAAAAAAAATCTCCCCCAAAATGTAAAAGAAAACATAAAAACAAACAAAAACGAAAAAACACAATTTAACCACATCAATTACATTTCATTTTGGCAAACCCAAATCTACCCATAAACGCAGATTATTATCATAGTGCTCACAGTATTGTGATATCTCCACTTCATCTATACTAAGCCACTTTTATTTTTCTATATGTTCTTCACAGTCACTATATTTAATGTATGCATAATGGTTCACAATGTTGATGTATGATGATTTAACATTTCATGTTAAATAATCACATGATTTTTAATTTTAAAATTATATTTAGTATGTACCATTAGCTAACATCTTTGTAATAATTCACTTTTTTATTTCCATTGAATTATTTATTTAAAATAGGAAGGAGATAAAAATAATTTATTGAATTATTAATATTATAAAATAAGTTAATTACAAGATCAATTAGAATAAACATCTTATGAATTTTTTCTATATGACATTAGTTCTACAAAACTGTTGTAGAAAAAATGTCATACAGGTTGTAAATCCTTCTTGTGAGGAATATGTATACTATTTTCACTCCAAGATTTCTTAAATTAGATCACTTTAAAAATCTGTACTTTAGGGGCACCTGGGTGGCTCAGTTGGTTAAGTAACTGCCTACAGCTCAGGTCATGATCCCGGAGACCCAGGATCGAGTCCCACATCGGGCTCCCTGCTAGGCGGAAAACCTGCTTCTCCCTCTCTCACTCCCCCCGCTTGTGTTCCCTCTCTGGCTGTGTTTCTCTCTGTCAAATAAATAAAATCTTAAAAAAAAAAAAAAAGATCTGTACTTTAGGTAGCATAAAATGGTATGTCAAGTTTGTGTTAATTTTTATTTTTATTATTAATGTTAAATGAGCATCAATGCTCTTTGCTTCCATATCCTTTGGGATATGAATTTGAGAATCATGTTTTAATTTGTTTATTATAATAGTAAGACAAATTACATTTTCCTTAATATCTAATTGGATTTATCCAAAATCAGTTGCATTTTCCTAGATGAATATTATTAAATCAAATATTTGAATAGGCAAAATGATCTGCCTGATGATCAATATTACTTTAAAATGCATTTTGTTTTGTTCATTGTACACTTTCTGAATTTGTACTTCTTAGCTGTAGAGCGTGAAAATGTTTCTTATTGAAGGATGCATGTCTCCTTGGAATTAGATTCTTTAAAGAATATGACATTTTAATGAGTATGACATATGAGCCCTTACAAGCCTGATTTTCAACAGATCAAGTTAAGTAAGAGAGACAGGTACCTTATGGTAAGTTACCTAGGAGAAATTACAGTACACTGCTACTCTTATTGTAATGATTTTTTAATGCTCATTCCTATAAGAAAAGAAGACGAAATAAGGGTGATAGAAGACATTATTAGATTTAACTAAACCTATCCTCTTGTGCTCTTCTAATTTAAACATTTGTGAGGGGCAAATATGACTAGAATACAGTAAAATCATATAGAGTATAAAAAAAAACCTACTTGGTCTTATACCTCCAGTATTTCCCACTCACTTCTACCAGAATTATTTTATAAGATAGAAATCTGCTTTAAAAATGCAGAATACAGGGGCGCCTGGATGGCTCAGTTGGTTAAGCGACTGCTTTCAGCTCAGGTCATGATCCTGGAGACCTGGGATCGAGTCCCACATTGGGCTTCCTGCTCGGCTGGAAGCCTGCTTCTCCCTCTCTCACTCCCTCTGCTTGTGTTCCCTCTCTGGCTGTGTTTCTCTCTATCAAATAAATAAAATCTTTAAAAAAAAATGCAGAATACCTTTGTCTGATTTTAAGTAACCTTACCTCGATTGGTATGAATCTCTTCCTTGGCCATCCCTATACAAGACGATGGACTCAAAACATTCCAAACCTCCCTTCATTTCTGAAAAGGTAATGCCTTAAGCCTGCGTTTTGCAGACTTTTCATCTTAGGATGTCCTTGCCATTTGTGCAAGTTTTCTATTGCTCTTCTAATAAACTACCACAATCTTAGTGGCTTGAAACATCATGAATTATCATCTTACAATTCCAGGGAAGACTAAAAATGGTTTGGCAGGGCTGAGAAAGGCTGTTGGCTTGCTCTCGTCCTATCTTTTTTCATTCTCTTTCCCAAAGGAGCACCCTTCCCTTCAGCCTTGGTCATGAACTTCTTGCCTGAAGTTGGTGAAGACTGACCAGAAAATGGAAAATGAAAAACCAAGAACCAACCAATTCTGAAAATATGACAGGCTATTATTTCAGAGGGGTTAATTTCAGAAGGAAAATGGGTCAAGCTTGAAAAACAATGTTGTACATGGATCTTACTGGGAAAACTAGAACTTGGGCAACTGTGAAAAGTACAGCCAGGAGAGGGCAGTTGGATGATGGTGTGCCAGTTGTCTCAGCAGTGCATGAATGTGCCACTCTGGGAAAACAGTTCTATCTGCCACTGGGAGGCTAATGCCTCAAGTTCCCTACAGGTCTCATAGATGATAATGAAAACACAGAAGGGGCTGCTCTTCTGGAGCTTGAGAAAGAAATTGGCTATGAAGGTGATACTGACTATTCTCCAGCTGAATGTATGGATCCAGGTGTGTGAAGCTATACACACATTTTGTGACAGTGATTTAATGGAGATGGTGCTGAAAATGTAAGACCTAAGCCAAAAGCAAAGCATGGAGACTTTGTGCAAGTGATATCTTTACCAAAAAATGATCTGCTGAAAAGACTTAATGCTCTGGTAGCTAAGAACATGTAACAATGGATGCCAGAGTCTAGTAGTATGCTCTGCTGCTGACACATGCAAACACAAAGCCATGTAAAGTGTCCTTCCTGAAATTTTAAGGCCAAAGGACAGTGGTCATGTTTTTGTAAATGGGATCACCAGACCTCCTTCTCTAAGACCTTGTATTCAGCCTAGTTTAATTAACTGTTTTCATAAAATTAAAACAACAGAGATTGAAAAAAAAATGGAGTGGAGTGTCTGATGAAACAATGACCAAACATCATAAATATTACCTGCTGGGGAAAAGCCAAAAAAAAAAAAAAAAAGATGAGATGATGTACAAGCAATTATTTGTCAAATCTGGTTCAGTGCTATGCTGGCATTAAAAACAGAACTATTGTGGGAAGGATATTTGAATCTAGTAGACAAGGAGGTGTACTGCCTCTGAAGTGAAAGGGAAGTTAATGGGAATGAGAAACACCTGTGTCATTCTAGGATTTTTGCTTAAAATAAAGTTGATAAATAATGGAAACAGAGCCTTGTAATCAGCTTGAGTATAGGAAAGGTACCAGAAATCCAGTTTTAAGACAGAGAGGTATTTTGGAACTTGAAGGAATGGAAGAAGTCACCATCATCTTCTGAAGGTATATAAGAGTAAGCACATACTCCAAACCTTCTCTTATGCATGGATGCTGGCAATGGGAAACAGAAAATATTTACCTATAATAAAAAACCCTGAAGACAGGTTAGACTTTTGAGACCCTAATTCATAGAAAGCTACTTATAAATGAAATTTGGAATTGCCTCTTAGATTTATTGTAGTCATCTGTTTATCTAACACAATATACCATGTTACCAGGCTTAGATGATTATTCACTATTAGACTTCATTTTTTGAACAATTAAATCTCACTTTCTAGGTATATTTGCACTGTAGTTCGTGATACCTAAAATTGACTATAAAACAGGGCCATACCTCTACTGTTACTTAATTTCTAGTATCAGATTCAGACTCCCTCAGGGAGATTGAAACCAGTCAGGGTTTCTTAGGCAGCAATCTGAAAATAGTTGAAAAAATATCTTTTTAAGATTTTTATGTCAAAACTGGTGTTTTACTCCATGCAGTTCCAGCACCTGTTTGTACCTAAGACTACTTACCTGTGGTCATCTCTGCCCCAACCCTTATAATTCCAGTGGGCTTCTTACTTTTTCATAGGAAAAAGCAGAAGTAGACTACAGATAATATCACATTCTATGGACACTGGGCCAAACAAATAATTGACCAACCGAGAAAAAAAATAAAACTTTTTAGAATCAAACATTTCATAAGTTTTCAGGGTAAATAAGATTACTTTAAAATTTAATTGAAACAGATGTTTCTGTTCAGGTCAAGTGGATCAGAAGCAAAATAAGGCATCTCTAAATATCAGTCTCTACTCACATGCAAAATACCACTTCCTCACAAAATAGTGTGTGTTCTAATTCACCTACTTAAGTCTATGGCCTATTAATAGAGACTTCTGAATAATAGAATGATTTCACTTAAGTAAACAGATTATATAAAAATTGATACTTACTTTTCAAACTACTCTTCAAGTAACTTACTCCTTCTGACATGGTTTGACTATAGCAGTGAAAGGCTGCAGGATCAGACATAATCAACATTAGCTTTGCATATGAACCAAGAAATTACTACTTAATAAATTAAGCATACTTTAATTACAAAGTTCAAAACATTACATCATATTTTTAAGTATGCAGCTGTCCTTTACCATGACATTTGCTTTGTAGCATTTCATTGAATCTATGTGTCACCACTATTATATATGCCACTGAAACAAAGACAGTATGCTTTTTAAAATATGACAATATTGTTTCTTTCACTTTAAAATTGTATCTCCTATTTTTGTAAAAAACATGTTTTCGTGGTCAGACACAAATTATAAATTAAAAATACATTATACTTTGCATATATTAAAATGGAATTATAGATAAAATTAATTGGTTATGGTATGCCTAAAATTTTTCACATTCTAAGAGAAACTCATCAGAATCATTTTTCAATTCTTAATCATTAATATTTTTTCCACATAACACTATTTTCCTAAGAAAGTTTCTGATTCAACATTTCAAAAGCTTGTTTTTTTTTTTCTTCTTCTTCTTTCTCCCTCTCTCTCCCCCACCTCCCTTCTTTCTTAGTATTACATCCTTAAAAAGACATGTTAGATGAGTTGGAAGTCAAAATCAAGGTAGAGCAGGGAGAAAAGCAAATGAGCAAACAAACAAAGAGACTGAATAGCTGAATGGAAAATGCTGAAAAAAATTAGTCATCTAGAAGATTGAGCCAGAGATCTCTTCCTGAAACAAGTGCAACACTACAAATATAAAATAATATATTTGATAAAAGTTAAGAAAATGGTTGGAATGTAAAAAAAAATCTCATCACTCATCAAATAGGAGTCACAAAAGGAGATAAAAGAGAAAGGAGGTAGATATAAGAAATAATAGAAAAACATTTGCTAATTTTGGAGAGAGACAAATTGTCAGGTTGAGGCTCAATGAGTATCAAAGAGAATGTGTAGCTACCTACATCAAGGTATATCTTTGTAAAATTTTAGTACCAAAGTTCAAATTTTAAGAACAAAAAAAATATACACCTATAAGAAGTTAGAATTAAAAACAAAATCGGTCTAAACCATAAAACTAGAAGAAAACATAGGCAGTCATTTCTTTGACATCAGCCAGAGAAACATTTTTCTAGATATGTTTTCTCAAGCACGGGAAATAAAAGGAGAAATAAACTGTTGGGACTACACCAAAATAAAAAAGCTTTTGCACAGTGAAAGAAACCTCAACAAAACGACAAGGGAAGCTGCTGAATGGGAGAAGAAATTTGCAAAGAATATATCCAATAAAGGGTTAATATCTAAAATATCTGAAGAACTTACACAACTCAACACCAACATGAATAATCTGATTAAAAATGAACAAAGGATTTGAATAGATATTTTTCAAAGAAGACATACAAATGACCAGTAAACACATGAAAATATGCTCAACATCACTCATCATCAGGGAATTATAAACCAAAACCACAATGATATATCACCTCACACCTGGAAAAATGTTTAAAATAAAGAACACAAGAAATAGCAAGTGTTGGTAAGGATGTATAGAAAAAGGAACCCTTGTGCACTGTTGGTGGAATACAAATTGGTGCAGCCACTGTGTAAAACAGTATGGAATCTCTTCTAAAATTAAAAATAAAATTAAAAATAAAATTATTATATGATCTAGTAATTCCACTACTGGGTATTTATCTAAAGAAAGTGAAAATACAAATTCAAAAAGATATATGCACCCCTGTGTTTACTTCAACATTATTTACAATGGCCAAGATATGGAAGCAGCATAAGTGTTCATCCAGGAATGAATGGATAAGGATGTGGGGTGTGTGTGTGTGTGTGTGTGTGTGTGTGTGTAATGAAATATTTTTCAGTCATGAAAAAGAATGAGATCTTGCCATTTGCAACAACATGGATAGACCTAGAGGCTATAATGGTGAATGAAAAGATAAGTAAAATAAGTAGGATAGAGAAAGACAGATACCAAATGATTTTACTTATATGTGGGATTTAAGAAACAAAATAACCAAATGTACTAAGAGAAAACAACAACAACAACAACAACAAAAACCCAGCAACAATAGAATTTAAATACAGAGGAAAAACTGGTGGCTGCCTGAGGAGAGGAGAATGAGAGATGGGTGAAATAGATAAATGGAACTAAGAATACATTTTCATGATTAGTACTAATAATGCATTGCATTGTTGATTCATTATTTTAAGTAATCAGTTTATCACTTATGAGAGCAGGACAATTCCTACAAGATTTTCTTTTGGAAAATATAAGTTGATTTCATAATTCTGTACTAAATAATTCAGTGAGCTAAGAAACTAGAAATATTTTAGAAGTTCAAAGACTAAGTTTTTTTTTAACTATGTATATTCCTAAAAGAATATACTGAGGTATTTCAATGCAACAAAATGAAGTTAAGAAAATTAAAATAGAAAATTAAAAAATAATAAACAGAGGAGAAGAAATTAAAACTTATATTTTAATCCAAGTAATTGCTAGTAATTCTTGTTAAAAAAAATTAGTAACAAAATGGTCCTTAAAATTTGCGGTAATTTCAGGTGACCTGTATGGCTCAGTCAGTTAAGCCACTGCCTTCAGCTCAAACCATTGATCTCAGGGTCCTGGGATTTAGGCTTCAGGTCAGGTTTGTGCTCAGTGGGTAGTCCTCTTCTCCCTCTCCCTATCTCTCTGCTCCTCCCCCTCTCATGCTCTCTCTAGCATCCTATCTCAAATAAATAAATAAGATCTCTTTAAAAAATTGCAGTAATTTCATGGATGTGGTCATATGACTAGTTTTTCCTTTGATTTTTTAACATGAGGAAAGATACTGATAGATATCTTTATTTCTTAGTTCTTTCGTCTTAATTTCTTATTTGGTAATGATTTAAAGCAGTGGATTTTCTTCCTTTTTTTTTTTAAGATTGTATTTATTTATTTGACAGAGAGAAACACAGTCAGAGAGGGAACACAAGCGAGGGGAGTGAGAGAGGGAGAAGCAGGCTTCCCGCCAAGCAGGAAACCCAATGCGGGGCTCTATCCCAGGTCTCCGGGATCATGTCCTGAGCTGAAGACAGTCGCTTAACCAACTGAGCCACCTAGGTGCCCCTGGATTTTCTTTTTTATTTAATTATTTTTTTAAATTTTAACTAACTTCTGGTTAATTAGCATATAGTGTAATATTTGTTTCACGAGTAGAATTTAGTGGTTCATAACTTACATATAAGATACAATGCTCATCCCAATGCATGCCCTCCTTTAGCCCATCCCCAACCCACCTCCCATTCATGGTCCTTCAGTTAGTTCTCTATATTTAAGAGTCTTTAATTGTTCTTTTCCTTTTTTTTTTTTTTTGCCTTTCCCCTATGTTCATTTGTATTGTTTCTTAAATTCCACATATCAGTGAAGAAATTATATGGTACTTGCCTTTTTCTGACTTATTTCACTTAGTATAATACACTCTAGATCCATCCACATCCTTGCAAATGGCAAGAATATATAAAGCAATGGATTTTCCATTAAATGATGTAGTATGATTTCATAGGTCCTACTATGTAGTTGTTTATCATCATTGTTTTCTATGTATTTTCTTGTAAATTTTTAGTTCTTCAAGGATTATTTAAGAGGATAGTTTTATTTTTATAGGATTTTAACTTATTTTTGTTTATATTCAGTCAAATACTGTCATTTTATTTATAATTTTATTGATCTCATATCTTCTCCATTGTTTTCTTTCATGGAGAATCTAGACTTTCCATATCCTTTGCATACCATTCTAATAATTTAGAAGGTTTATTCAAGGTATTTCAAGTTACTCAAGTTAGTTATAGTTACAGTATTCAAGTTAAAATTTTGCAATATTTATACTG
Source organism: Spilogale gracilis (assembly GCA_004023965.1). Taxonomy (NCBI): domain Eukaryota; kingdom Metazoa; phylum Chordata; class Mammalia; order Carnivora; family Mephitidae; genus Spilogale; species Spilogale gracilis. The sequence goes on from PITA01002233.1 coordinate 22,897, forward strand.
CTTACTGTCATTGAACTTAGCCTTAGCTCTAACATGGTTCCTCATTTCCTAAATTGATTGTCATCTCTCTCATCTTTCTTCTGCAATCAAGGAGAGGAAGAATTTGTTTTAGCACCTACCATTAACATTCATGAATCCTTATCATTCATGTGACTGTTGAAGTGCTGGCAGAAGTGCTGATGTATCCAAACCATACTATTCCTTAGGTGATGTTGTCAGGTTTGTGTCAGGTTTGTGTTGTCACAATGACCAGTGTCAGGTTTAGTCCTTTGTGATGTTGTTGAGATTGATTTTTCCTTAAATTAAAAAAAAAAAGAGTGCTTTCTGAAAGAAAATGCTGATATATTTTATTTAATTTGAATTTTTAAGACTTCTTTACTATAAGTTCAAGAAATTATTTTTTTTTAATTTTTTAATTTTTTTTTTTATTGTTACTAAAATTTTTTTTTTCCAGTGTTTCAAGATTCATTCCCCATTCCCCACACCCAGTGCTCCACGCTTTAGGTGTCCCCAGTACCCACCACCAGGCTCTCCCATCCCTCCACCCCCCTCCCTCCAAGTCCAAGAAATTATACTGCTACTGATAAACCCTTTCTATTTTAGTACTCAGGAACATTGAAAAATCCGTATAACCTACGATGAATAATGTCATTTCTTATGCAGTTTTACCTTTTAACATGAGAAAGTATCAGTGGAACAGAGGGGGAAAAATCATTCTTACCCCAGTGTTTTGGAAGCAATGTGGCAACAGGAACCTGGTACAAGCAAAGCAGATGGAAAACTTTGCCAATGGCCAGATCATTCTTAGAACTTGGATTGTGGGCATGGAAAGCAGTATCATTCATTTGTTTATTTGCAATCCATATATCTTCTTTCATGAAGTGTCTGTTTAAATATTTTCATTGCATTTTACAAATTCTTTATTTTTTCCATATGTAAGTCCTTTATCAGTTGTGTGTTTTGAAAATACTTTTATATAGTCAAGATGTTCCAGAACAATTTGTTGAAAATTCTATACTTTCTCCGTTCATTTTACTTCACAACTCCTTTGAAAATCAATTGATAATATATGTAGTTGTATCGTTTCAGAATATAATTTTTTTCCATTGATTGTTGTACCCTTCCTTTTGTCAATATCCCATTATCTTGTTTATAGTAGCTTGTGGCAAATCTTGAAATTAAGTAATGAGAATCCTCTAAATATTTTCTTCTGTTTCAACATTGCGTTGACTAATTTAGTTCCTGTGTCTTAACTTTGAAATCAGTTCAGTTTTCATAGTTGGGAGGAAAAAAGCCTCTGGGATTTTTATAGGGATCAAATAAAATTGATGGATTGCTTTAGGAAAAAATGGCATTTTAATTGACAATCTAATCTATGAAAAGGATATATTTCTTAGTTTATGTATGTTTCCTTTGATTCTTCTTATCAGTGTTTTGCATATTTTTTACATAGAGGTTTTGCACATATTCTGTTACATTTATGTCTAGTCATTTCATGTTTCTGATGCTATGTTTGTTTATTTTTCTTTTAATGAAATCTCCTTCCCTCTTTAATTCCTTATATTGTAATTTGTACTTTCTCTCTATTTTCCTTGATTGATCTGATTTTTCTGATCTCAAAGAACTAGGTTTGGCTTTGTTGATTTTATCTGTGGTATTTATGTGTTGTTTCATTTTCTTATTTCAGTTTTAACTCTTGTGCTAGGCTATCCTCTGCTAGTTTATGTGTACACATGGGGACGTGTAATTGAATCAGGCTAGTCAAGACCTTTTGTTTCATTATAGTGTGGTTATTTCAAGTGCACAGCTATATTTAAATATTTTTAGCATTACACTGTACTTATTTTAGAAGCTGGAATGCTGGAAAATTTATCTCCATGCTCATTGCCCCCCTGTCCTCCACACCAGGTTGTGATCTTACCAATTTAAGTGGTGTTAAAATTAATATAATAGATACAGGATGGTTAACAGTAAAATTGTTGATTTTAAATGGTAATAATGAACATATAGGGAATATTATGCTGATATAATGACATGTTTTTTCAATGAAACCAGGAAGCAACTGTTCCCATTACCATGAATTTAAAGTGTCATTTATTTTATGACAGCCTAGCAATGATTGCATAGGTGGCATAGCCAGCTTAAAAATAAAAGTTTTCACACATCTCACTTATTTAATTTCAATAGTACTTGTGAAGCAAATGTTAACATTTTGTATTAAGTACTTTTATCTATGTATAAAAGCCAGACTTTACATCCACATATGTACCCACACATACATTCATGTATACATATATCAAGGCTAGCTAGTAGAGGATTTACGTTAGTGCACAAGTGTGACTTGTAATCATCACAATGACCAAATATTTCAGTCTCTACTTTCATTACAGTTAGCATGGAATGTCCATCACAAGTGACATAACAACTTCAAATAATTTAAGGAACAGAAATAAAGCTACAAATACAATATTAGAATTTTATGTGTTTACATCAGTACCAAAACTTAGGACTTAAATGTCAAAAACTTTTTTTAAAAATTTACATTTAGAAGTAATCATTTTCCAGGAAGCTATTAAGTAAGACATTCGTGAATGAAGAGTTGTGAATGGAGGATTGGAAGAAAACAGAATTGAGTAGATAGAGACTTAGTTTGTGGTGCTGCTCTGAGAAGGTTTCAGTCCAGCTGTAGGAACACCAGAACAAAGAATACCCTTTAAAGTTGTTCCACTTTGGGTAGGAATATTCCAGATACAGTACTTAATTCTTCTTACTCATTACCTGGAAAGATTCTCAGGAGGGCATACCCAAATATGAGTGCTGAGATTAATACCAAATCTACAGCAGCCATGGGGTGGATGTCTGCTAACTAGACTCCTCACAGCACATTCTTTTTATTGGAAGACTTGAGAGATACCCTCCCATTTTTGCCACTTCAAATAGAAGAGAAATACCAGAAAATTAATAGAATGGTCTTAGAAATGCTCATACCATTATTGAATTATTGTTGATGTAAGCCAGAAAAAAATGTTTAGTTATACAACATCCACGTTACTTTATTAAAGTGATTCAAGAAGCAAAGTTTTATTTAGAACATGCAGATGTTTAAAACAGCCTCCTTGAAGTTCTGGTTCCTGGGACAAGTCACCTCTCACTATCACTGTGTTCTTCAGAGGTTTCCTGTGGGATTTTTTTCCCCTATCAATTCCTTTAACCTAGGCAGAAGCATAACTACTTTGGGTGACCTTCTGGGGCTCTTTCCATGGCCCCTGAATATTAAGGATTACATTTCCAGGCTCTTCTGAGTTCTTCTTGTCCACCCCCACTATTTCCATGACCCTATTGAACAGGACATGTGATGGCTGACCCACATGGGTTTCTCTCTTGTATCCACATCTGGTCCACAGGAAGCATTCATCCATCTTTTGCCCTGATAACTCTGGGTGACCAAGCCAATTCCAACAGAACATCAGCCTTCACTCTCTGGCTTTACTCCAAAAGCAGTTGGTCAGCCTTTCTTTGGTCTCTAGAAGTGCACAGTTTTATGTCCCCTTTGATTTTCACAGTTATGAGTCACTAACTTTGATGTATCTGAAGGACAAGGAACACTTCAGGCACTTTGTGGGTCTCCCTACTCCTTCCATAAGTTTCACTAGCTTTAGAATTATAAGAGAGTACCTTCTCTTCACTCATAGAATGTGGGGTGGGGTTGGGATTCTAATTAGGATGACATCCCTCTCCAAATACAATTATTTACCAATCACTCAACTTTCACTTTATCAGATCCCTTAAATCTGTGATATTGCCCTGGGGTCCATGAACATAGAAAAGGCTCTAGAAAACTTTGTAATTTTTCATGTAAAGATAAGATTTCAACTCACACTCATCTTGCAATGATAACAATATACTATTGAAGGCTTAATCAAAAATGAAGGGAAAATATTGTGTTCTAACACTCTGTTTCATTAACAATAAGTGTAACTGTGACCTGAGTCAGTTTAAGAATATATCATGATTTACCTCCAACATTCAAACCTCATTGACTATAACCATTCTTTCTAGTATTATGATATATTCAATTAATTAAAAAATAATTTATCCATAGAGATTATTGTGTATATGATAGTTTAATTTTGCCGCTTACATATGATTGCCTTAATCAAGAATTCACAATCCAGATTAATTTTAAGATTTTTTTAATTTTAGTTATTTGAGAGAGAGAGACAGACAGAGTGAGAGCAGGGGGGGAAGGGGAGAGGGAGAGGGAGAAGCAAGCTTCCCCCTGAGCAGGGAGCCTGACGTGGGGCTCAATCCCAGGACGCTGGGATCATGACCTGAGCCACAGGCAGACACTTAATGGACTGAGCCACCCAGGTGCCCCCAGATTAATTTTAATCAGAAAGACCACTCTCCACACACAGCAGCTGCATGCCTCAGTTATCCTTATCTTAATCTATACCACACTTTGCTACAATTACATTTTCACTGGTAAACTTAATGGCTTGTTAGCTAATGAAAATTAACAGTTAGTTTTGTTGTTGTTGTTGTTGTTGTTGTTTTAAGATGTATTTATTTACTTAGTTGAGAGAGAAAGAGGCAGGGATGGAGGGGCAGGGCAGAGAGAGATGGAGAGAGAATCTTCCAGCACACTCCAGGCTGAGCACAGAGCCCAGCATGGGGCTCGATCTCATGACCCAAAGATTGTGACCTGAGCTGGGACCGAGATTAGACTCTCAACCAACTGAGACACCCAGACACCTCAGCAACTGACTTGCTTAAGACATTAGTACACTGTGTGTGTGTGTGTGTGTGTGTGTGTGTGTGTGTGTATCCTGGATAAGATATTTTAGAGACACCCTACCATTCCTCAGCATGGGAAAATGGGCCTAAGAATCCAGTTGGCCTTACATGTGTTGATATATTCAGGCGTCAGTCTCCAAGTTAGATTGTTAAAGAACTTAGTCCATGGAGTTTTCTGGGCACAGAGAATGTGTCCCCAATATAGTCACATTTGCCTTAGGTAATCTTTCATTAATACTGTTTGAAAATAGCCAAAGCCATGCTACCCTAAGCCCACACAAAAAGTTGTCTGAGTTTTGATTCCTACTTGCTAATAAATGTATGCATGAAAATACAAGGTCAAAGATGGTATTTACTTAATGCCTTTGATATTTTTAGAGACTGTTTTGCTATTACCTATTTCCAGTCATTGGAGATCTACCCAAAGGTTAGTTTAAAACAGCAGAGGTAGGGGAGGATGAAGAAGTTATGGAGAAGGCTCACAGAGATGATATTTTAAGAATAGAAAAAAAAGAAGATTTTGTCAGATTGACTAGGGCATGTGAGGGGGGAAAAAGTCAGCAGATAGAATTGTTCTATTTAGAATGATTTACAGAATGTGCAGGAAGCCAAAGTATGGCTGAAATTTAAGATTATAGGATAAAAGTACAGGTAGGGTCAGAATTGTAAAGACATCTATGTGGTATGTTTGAATATTTTTCAAACTTTTTTGACCACAACTTGTAGAAAATACAGATTTTATTATATGACCTCTTACACACACACACACACACACACACACACACACACTACAAAATAATACTTATATTTCACTAATTTCTGTGTACTCTAGTATTTTATTTACTATTTGTTTCTGATATATTCTGTTTTATTGAAATGCCTTTATTGAAGCCAATGAATTTATTTCTTGACATACTGGTGGACCATAACCCACAGATTGACAGACATTCCCTAGAGGACTTAACTAACTTCTGGATGTCCAACCAGTCCAGTGAGAAGAGGTAACCCAGTAACCGGTGGCAGCACATGAGCTGAATAATAAAGGTCTGCATTTCATTTTCGTCCAGCAGTGCCCTTGCGCAACACTTAAATATGCTGAAGGGGATGCAGTTATTCAACAGCAAATAAGAAAATCCATGACAAGGAGAGAGAGAGAGACTAGGGGAGAAAGGAAATATTAGTACCTTTAAGAGCGCTTTTTTTCCTCCTTTGTGAGAAAGAAGTACCACATTTGTGATTTTCACTTGGTCCCCAAATTCTGTTGTAATTTGTGCAGAAATCACTTTCCAATAAATATATTGTACAAGGCACACACAATTTTAAATTTTCTAGTAGAAGCACTAAGAAAAGAAACAGTTAAAATTATTTTAATAGTATGCTCATCCAAACCAATGTATCAGAATATTAGCAAAGCAATTTGTAATTAAAATACAAAATATTAATGAGATTTTTTACTCTTTTTATTTCTACCAGGTGCTATAATTGGGGGACATATTTTATACTTACAGATAATTTTAATCTGAGCTAGCCATATTTTGAGTAGTCCATAGTCATATGTGATTCATCATTTCCATATTGAACAATGTAGCTCTAAAAATAAGGAACACTGGGAGGTTTTATGCTAGTGTTTGTGAGGTCCAGCTTGACTTTTAGAATGCTCTCTCTCTCAGTCAATAGTACAGAGAATGAAGTAGATTCTAAGACTGGAGGCATGAGGAATTAGACAGTAAGTAGCTACTTGGTTTGGGGGGCAGGGTAAGTTTTAGAGATAAATGGTAGAATTTTCAGGAGTTACGGGCACCTGGGTGGCTCAGATGGGTTAAAGCCTCTGCCTTAGGCTCAGGTCAAGATCCTAGGGTCCTTGGATCGAGGCCCGCATCAGGCTGTCTGCTCAGCAGGGAGCCTGCTTTCTCCTCTCTCTCTGCCTGCCTCTCTGTCTACTTGTGATCTCTCTGTGTGTCAAAAAATAAATAAAAACTTAAAAAAAAAAAAGGAATTTTCAGGAGTTGCACAATGATTACCCATGAGTGTTTAGTGATAATAAAGAAAAGGGAAAGAGAGAAAGGAAAAGGATTGGAATGATCCCAGATTTGTGAACTTGGTGGTTGGATGAATGGTAATACCATTCTACTGGATAATATGCCCAGGATTAACACTACTGTACACTTTCAATCCTTTTTTTTTGACAATTTATTCTATTCTGTTGTATCAAGGTGACCTGAAATACTCCTTGATTTAGTAATTCTAATAGAACTTAATCGTAAGAACATACTGGTAAGTTCAAATCAGAAAGAATTGTATAAGTTGTTTGATCCTGTGGATTCTGCCCAAGATAAACTCCAGGAGTTGGATTTAGGGCCAGTCTTATGAGAACTTGGCTGTCACTGGTTTGGACTAGCTTTTTTAACTGAACATATGAGAAAACTGACCTAGTGAGATTGGGTAACTTTCTCAAATCCCCTGTTTAAACACAAACCAGAACTAAATGCCACCCATTTCAGTGTTTTTTCCTCCTCTGGGACTTTCCTCAAAACTCTGTTCTCTTATTTTGGCTTCACCATGTCTTGGGGCTTAAACTCATGACCCCAAGATCAAGATGTGAGGTGAGATAGAGTTGGATGCTTAACTGAAACACCCAGGTTCCTCATTCACCATGTATTTTTAAGTAAGATTGTTTTATCAAAATTTCCTTTGTTTCACTTTAAAATCTCTTTACACTTTTACTTTTTCCATCTTCCGTCAATTCTGTCTGCAAGATGTGCCCTACTATTTGTGAGGATGGGTACCTTGCCCTTCTCTGGCTCCCACCTGCCTTTCATTCTTGCTAGATCAATGTGTTGTTCCCTTTACTTGTTGAGATGAATATTTTGAGATGCCAGCATATAAACATTTTGAGATGCCAGCATGTAAAAACTCTGCTTGGTGATTTACATTGCATCATATTTTTGTTTAAAGGCTGCATTTAGGGGCTCCTGGGTGGCTCAGTCATTAAGTGTCTGCATTCAGCTCAGGTCATGAACCTGGAGTCCAGGGATCAAGCCCCATATCGGGCTCCCTCCTTGGGGGGAAGCATGTTTCTCCCTCTCTCACTCCCCCTGCTTGTCTTCCCTCTCTGGCTGTGTTTCTCTCTGTCAAATAAATAAACAAAATCTTAAAAAAAAAATAAAGGCTCCAATTCTATATTGAGTTGGTCAAGGTAGAAAAAGAAGCATGATCTTTACCCTTGGGTTAAATACATATGGACTTATTTTGAATACTTCAGTTTTTCTACTTCAAAAATACATTTGTCCCAGTGAATTCATCAATAGGAAAGATCTAAACAACTTAAAACACTATAAAATAATACTGACATTTATATTTCTTAGAGTGTATTTGTTCGTATGTACACAATCTGTGTGTGTGAAAGTATGTGTGCATGTGTATTTGTGTATGAATATATTTGTGTGTTATTTAACTCTATTTGATGTGATAGAGAAAATATAGATTAAAATATGAGTAAGACTATCACAAATAGTGGCATTTGAGAATGTCTGTATAAGGCACATTTTTGCAATACGTGAATGTATATTTTTGAATATGAACTTATGTGTAAACTTGATATATTCTTTCAGGAATACTGATGGTTAATAAACTTTCTGAGTCCTGAAAATCTGAAAATATTTTTATCTTCTGAGCCTACTCTATCATTTACTCTAGAATTATAGGTTTGACTTAATTTTTCCAAAAATTTTTTGTTGTTCTTGCTCTATTGTCATCAACAAAAGAAAAAAAGTCTCCAATCAAACTTAAGTTTTAAATAGCAGTGGAAGGAACAATGATGATCCAGAGGGTAAGAGGAAAACTGAAAGTAGAAAAGAAAACAGAACCTTTTCAGTCTTATATTCCTGTTTCAAGAAATTAATTCTGCTGAAGACACTTAATAAACAAAAAAATGAAACAAAACATAATCAAGGAGCTTCTAATACACACTTTCATTATTTTTATACCAACTTGCAACATTATTTTTTATACCAACTCCCAGTAGACAGATCTCTCTGATAATGACAAGTAGGTTTTCACAAGTAGTGAAAAGAACCCAAATAGTTCCTCACAACTATGAGCTCAGAGCAGACATAATGTCTCTATTTTATTTGTTAAGAAGAATTAATAACCATTATTTCTAATATTTATTCCAGCTGTGATGTTCTGTGAATCAGCATCTTGATGTCTTTAAAACTCACCAAGATGCTGACACTTGTGTGTGTGTGTATTATATATTCATATAACTCACACAAGTCATAATGGAACTTGGAGGAGATAGATATGAATTGAATCTTTTATCATTTACTACACATATGATTGCAAAAGTCACATGACTTCTTGAAAGGTTTGGTGTCTCATCTATAAGTAAAAGAAAAGTCATGTTTTACAGAAGTCTTGTGGAATTTATTGATTATTCATAAAAAAATTCTGAGAATCATGCTAGTCACTATAAAAAAGGTGACTTTTATAAGTGACTGTTAGGCCAGAGTTGGCACTTAGACCTTTATATCTCAAAACCTTAACCTCTTAAGTGTATATTATTGGAAATATTTCTTTTTTTTTTTTTTAAGATTTTTTATTTATTTGACAGAGAGAAGCACAGCCAGAGAGGGAACACAAGCAGGGGGCGTGAGAGAGGGAGAAGCAGGCTTCCCGCGGAGCAGGGAGCCCGATGTGGGACTCGATCCCGGGACTCCGGGATCATGACCTGAGCTGAAGGCAGTTGCTTAACCAACTGAGCCACCCAGGTGCCCCAATTGGAAATATTTCTAGGAAGAAATTGTACTTTATGCCTTCCATGAACAGAGCATTATATCAGGTTTCTATGCTGAGTCTAAAGAACATTGGCTTCATTAGGGTTGTCTCAGGGAACATAAGCAAAAGGAAAGAAAGAAGTTGCATGAGAATCTGTACTTCTATCGATAAACTTTATGTGTATATCTGTTTTCACATCAAGGTTTCTATAGAGTTTTTGAGGAAATTGAGCTTTTCTGCTTAATAACAAACCAAAAAATTAGTATGTATATTTTTACATGTTTATTTAGACATTTAGTAAAATGTATATGTTTAAAATATTATCTTGATAAATTATGATATATATATTTACACTATGAAACCATTACCACAATTCAGATGATGAAAACTTCATCATCCCCATGCAACATCTCTTAAAGGTAAAGATAGTTGAATTAATTAATTGGTATATGAAGTAGTTGTCTGTATTAAGAATCATTTTCCTCAAAATCTTGCTCCTTATGTAATGTAGGTTTCCTATCTCTGATAGTCTGAACAAAATAAATTTTTAAATCTGCTTTTCTGCAAGGTTTGCTAACATATAGAAAGTAAATATAACGTCAAACAAACTTTTTTTTTTTTAAGGTTTTATTTAAGGTTGCTGAGCAGGGAGCCAGATGTGGGACTCAATCCCGGTTGTCCGGGATCATGACCTGAGCCGAAGGCAGTCGCTTAACCAACCGAGCCACCCAGGCGCCCCCAAACTTTTTTTTTTTTAGATTTTATTTATTTATTTGCCAGAGAGAGGGAGAGAAACAGGGAGAGTACAAGCAGGGAGAGCAGCAGGCAGAGGGAGAAGCAGGCTCCCTGCCCAGCAGGGAGTCCAGTGTGGGACTCAATCCCAGGGTCCTGGGATCATGACCTGAGCTGAAGGCAGACACTTAACTGACTGAGCCACCCAGACGTCCCTAAATAGATTATTTCTAGTGAAGGAAAAATTAAATTTTATTTTAATGTATCTTTACCTGAGCAAGCTCATACCACATTAAACGCTCGTATAGCTTCCTGGAATTGGCTTGGCAGTGCAAACCTGTTTACGGAGAGGAATTGGAATCAGACATCCTTTCCATTTAAGGGATTAGCAGACTAGTCAGTTGTTGAGGTAAGTGCAAAGTTAAACCAAGAGTGATTGCTTAGGTTCATGGCTCAATTTCTGGCTTACATTCTCAGTTGGAGAAAACACTATGTATTAATTTTGCCACTCCACCAGGCAATACAGAAATGTTATATGTTTTTCTACTACATCACCTCTGGAGAACAAAAATATCCTTGAGATCCCAGTATCCATATTTACTGTGCTTCCTAGTATTTCTTCTGCCAAATAGCAAGAGTGTATTTATCCATCGTGTAAATAATTACATCTTGTTAGGCATTTTCAAATGGTATATTTACAAGCATTTACCCTTAAATTAAAACACTTGAATAAATTAAATCCATGCGGGCACTAAAGTCCTGGCTCTACTTGTTACTTAATCAGACTAGAAATTATTTAAAACATTAGGATCTGATTACACCCTGTGAGTTGAGAATACAATTTTAACAAATCCAAATCTCAACTTAATTTATTGTGATTTTTAAAATAGCTTTTTTATTCCTTTTATTCATCAAATCTTACATGTACACACAATAACTATAATAGCAAAATAGTGCTTTTTATATATTCTTCCATAGATGTTCTTAGACAAACATCTCAAATAGACATATAAAGGAGATGTGGACAGTTCTGCTTTTTTATACAGAGAGATACTTTTTCCTGTTTCAGAGAACCTCTAAGGAAAAGGTAAATTATATAAATATATGTAATGTATAGTGTGACGTGGTAAGAAAACTAATTTAGGATCCTTACTCCTAAAGACTGAATAACTGCCTGATATCACATCTGTAGTATTTTGCTTTTATATAGTTATAAAATTATAGTTAACTTATTTTGTGTTTTATATGGTTAAGTCCAGAGGAAAATCTTATTAACACATTCTCTGTAACTGCTATTTTTTACCTAAATAAATATATTTTATTATTAAAAGTATAAAATCAAAACCAAGTACTATGAATTATATTCATTAAGCAATATCCTGGACTATGTATAAGTTTAACAAAAGAATATGATGATGTAGGGAAAGAAGAGAGAAGAGGAAAGAAAAAGGAAAGGAGGGTTGAAGATATATTGACCCTATATGCTATTAACTTATATTTTAGTGAGATGTGATTAAAATTAATTTTGTACCACATTTTACCTGAGTTAAAAATAATAAATGTTTGGGGTGCCTGGGTGGCTCAGTTGGTTAAGCCACTGCCTTCGGCTCAGGTCATGATCCAGGAGATCCGGGATCGAGTCCCATATCAGGCTCCCTGCTCGGTGGGAAGCCTGCTTCTCCCTCTCTCACTCCCCCTGCTTGTGTTCCCTCTCTGGCTGTGTTTCTCTCTGTCAAATAAATAAAATCTTTAAAAAAAAAATAAATGTTTAATAATACATGAGACAACAAGCCTCTAGTATTTTGTGGTTAGAATATAAATAAGAATAGCTTATTTGGAGGGTGATTGGACAAATAGTCAACCTTTTCAAGTTACACATATATTTCTTGTCTCATCAATTTCTTTTGTAAAAATCTGCCCCTAAGGTACATTTGCAGAATTCCATCAAAATACATGAACAAGACTGTTTATTATAGCATTATTTATAACATTGAAAAAAAAAAAAGAACTGGGGACAAGTTCATTCATAAGGATCAAATTATGTTACTTCTGCAGAATGAAATACTAAATAACTTTTAAAAATAAGGTAGATTTATACATATTAAAGTGAAATCTCAACTTATACATGATTAAATGGAAAAAAAGTCATTTAACACTTGAATTGAATCATTATTTTGTTCCTACTTAAAAAAGTTAGCACCACAGATTTCCTTGATAAATATACAAAATTTGTAAAGATGCATAAGAAAGATTTAATGTCATTACCTCAAGCATATAGTTATTTGAAGGATTTGATATGTATGATATCTGGGCCTTTATGTTTTACTTCATAAACTTTTCAAAGTTCAGCATCACTTTCTTCTTTTCTTTTCTTTTTTTTTTTTTTAAAGATTTTATTTATTTGACAGAGAGAAACACAGCCAAAGAGGGAACACAAGCAGGAGGAGTGAGAGAGAGAGAAGCAGGCTTCCCACCAGGCAGGGAGCCCAACTTGGGACTCATCCCGGGTCTCCGGGATCATGACCTGAGCCGAAGGCAGTCGCCCAACCAACTGAGCCACCTGGGTGCCCCATCTTTCTTATTTTCCAAACAAATATCTTTATAGCATATAATAAACATAATTGGTAAGGGGCATTTTCTTAGTAAAGTCATTTTGTTTTTATGGTTTTTAGTTATTCTCCTCTGCCTGAATTTGGAGATGAATAAGAAGTTTGTTGATACTGAATTTAGTTGGCAAATTGTGTAAGGTGGTTAAAATAATGAAGATCCATTTTTGGAAATTAGAACAGAGAATGAAACCGAGAGGTAAAGGGCTCTCATTCTCCTGCTATGACATGAAGCTTGCATCAGATATTCTGGGAACTTCTTAATGAGATCAATGAAAGATTGGTAGAGTAGAGGTATTTTGGGGTCATAATATACAGAATGAACAATGACCCAAAATAGCACACTTCCAAAATTCAATTTGTTACTAAATGATGCCTGATGAAGCTGAATTCAGTAAGAATGAATATAAACAGAAAGACATAAGTAGGTGTAGAAGAAGCCTTTGAAGAAAGGCTCATGATCAGGGTTTTCCCATAATTTGTCAAAGGACTAGGGATTCTCCAAAATTCCAACAAAGATTACAATCTAAAATGTTTAAAATTAAATACATGAAATTAATTAACTTGGAACATTGTTATATCCTGGATCAGAGTGCTGGTGATTTAGTATAACAAGTAGACCCAGTAGTGTCAGTTTTCTAGATAGAAATATCCCTAGTTTTGAAAAAAAAAAATTCACAGTACTGTCATAATTTTGTTTTTGGCTAAAAATGATGCTCACAGGTCTTGCAATTTAGATACTTCCCTGAACCTATCCACTGGGAGAAATTATAAATAGAAAATATCTTTCTGTATATAAACTATATATTAATACATTGATTTTCTAATTTTAAATTAGTTAATTGAAGAATGAATTTAGCACCTTTAGGTGAATGGATGAAGTTGATATTCTGAATTGGATAAACCTGAAGACCAGTACTAAGCTTAGAATACTTTAAGAAGATTGAAACACCAGATGAGATCTGGTCTGAGCAGCTGGTCAAACAGCATCTCTATTATTGTCAACTTATTAACAGAAAAATCCCAGGCATGGTCCTAGTTGAATGCTATTTGAGAACTGTCAAAACTGTAGATAGTTGGTTTTTGGTTTGTTTGGTTTTTGTTTCTGTTTTTGTTTTTTTGAGGGGAAAAAACAGTTTCCCTTTGGAGTGCTCTATCATTGGATACATTTAGATAAGTTTGGATTCAGTAAAAACAAGACTAATGCTACTGCCTATCCTGATAAAAATGGTTACGAACAAAATAATAAAATAAACTAATAAAAAACTAGAATAGATTATTTTCCATTTTAGTGAGGTAACATGTCCAATGAATATTTTTAAGCTTATTCAAAATCAGATTAAATCCAAATTCTGCTTTAAACATTTTATCCCCTCCAAAATGTCAAAAATAATCATCTTTGTGGGACAAATTTGCCCCAGATACCATGTCAGTAACAAGGCAAAATTTTGAGATGTTATATGTGATGGGTAACACTGTCAAATCCCAGGTCCCAGTCAATATTTTCAACTCCCACTTTTCTTATATTCTATACTCTGAGAAGAACTGCCCTAAATATGGCAGTTTTCAGATATCCCGTTTGATTGGATGGTGGAAGCCATTTTTGGTATGTAATTATGTGAAACTTTAAGGATTTTCTACAACCAGAACACTCTAATAATTTGCTGTAGGAGTAATCTTGAATTCTTGAATTCTTTCCAACTTGTGTATCCTTATTAATCCAAGAAATGTAGTATTGCCTATGTGGGTAAGTCTTTACAATTCTAGGTTTTCAAGGGGCAGTCATCTAAAGTAATAGTCCTGCCAATTTTGCCCATCATAATCTACCATAACAAATTGAAAACTATTTCTTAGGCCAGTGTTCATCATAAAGATCAGGTGTCTTCAGTCATGATTTTTCCTCAGATAATTGTTATTCCCTCCACCTTGTAGAGGCATGATTCAGGAATGACATTAAACTCTAACATTATCTTAAATACTGGATATGAATTATGTGAATATTTGGTCTTAAATTATATGAATCTATATTGCAATGAAATTAGAGGTATTAATAACAGCTCACTTTTTTTGTACCTACAAGGGCCATTTTGGTATTAATTAAATATAAGGGAAAATAATAGACTAAACAGTTTATAATAGAGATATGCTTTTATCCTTAATCTTGAAGGTTTTTAAAATTACACTGTTTGAACCAGGTCATTAAATAATTTGATACAGAATAAAGATACATGTATCAAAACTACTAAGACTAGAAATGTAAGTAATTTGTTCTTACTGCTGATGCTCTAGTTTTATTATCAAACAGTGGAGATGGTCAACCCAGATAACCAACACTACACTACATCAATCAAGTTCCAAGCCCTTTATAGGATGCAGGATAATTAAGTTGCTTAGAGTTACAGCTGGAACTTAGTTGTCATTTGAGGCCTTTTCAGGCATATATCAAAGCACTTCATGGCCATGCTCAAGCACAAGGCTTTCCTACACTAGTATATGGGCAAGGGCAGAGGCAAGGTGGAGTTCACCAATGCTGAAAGCAACAAGAGCAACCTAGTGTTTGAGTACCAGTAGCACCAGGATGCCACAGTTGAGGAAGAGGCCACAGTTGAAAAGGAGGGGGCCTAGACCTGTACTCAGTAAAGCATGGAAGCCTGTGAACACAACCTGTTCTCTGATGGACGTGTCTCACTGTGTGAGTCACAGTTGCTTTTCTTCCTGTCTTGACATCACATGCTGTACAGACACCACCATTAAAGTGTTTTCTGGGGTACCTGGGTGGCTTAGTCAGTTGGGCGTCTGCTCAGGTGCCCTGGAACTGAGCCTCATGTCAGGCTCCCTGTTCATCTGAGAACCTGTTTCTCTCTCTCCCTCTGTCTTTGCATGCTACTCTGCCTACTTGTGCTCTATCTCTCTGTTTCTCTGTCAAATAAATAAATAGAATCTTAAAAAAATTCAAAGCATTTTCAAAGTGAAAAAAAACAACAACACTTTTTCCCCCTTCATGTAGTGGGGTTAGGATGTATTCCTTTAGGTGACATCAATGTTGTACCATAAGACACTGGTGTGAAGAATTAATAACTTCTAAGGTTAAGACACATTGGTAATCATGTCCATTATTATGTGTGTAACTTTTTTTTTATCATAATGTCAAGTTTAACCTGCCAAATAAATAAGCTGAATTTGGGGACAACGTTTTGCCTGGGTGCTATGCAGTAAATGGAAGCTGTTTGCAGTGATTGATTGATAGGTTTAGAATTGGCTTCCAGCCCTGGTCAGATGGTGGGGATAGGGTGTGGAGGCAGACAGGAGAGGCCTTAGTTGGAAGGTACTGGTCAAGATGACCCATGACTCTCAGGGACCCAGGGATCTAGGTTCCTAGATGACATCCCCTCGAAGTGAACACCCGGGAACACAGACAGGCTGGTTGTCACAAAATTTTCAGCATTTTCCTCCTGATACTACTGCCCCTAAAGCACACTCTACTGGAGAAATGGAAGCTTTTCTTACCCTCCATCCCAGGCACCCCCTAACAAGGGTTTTTAATTCTAAAAACACTACCCTCCCCTCCTCATCTCAATTTTGGACACTATGACAGGCTGTCCCAGCTCCATTACTCTCACAGAGATAAGCTGAAGCCTCTCATATGAATGCATGATGATTCAATGTCTCCATCTATCCACTCCCCTTTCCTTCTCCTCCTTGTAGGTAATAATACTGAGAATATATATAAGCTTAATTCCTAAACATCTCTCTCAGAATCAATTTCCTAAGAAACCCAATATGAGCACTTTTCTTTAAATCTAGGTCCTAAAATACCAAAATCTTGATAACTCATTTTGAGAACCATACATAATTTCTGGTAAAAATTCTAGCTTCTCTGATCTAAAATTTCTCGACTCACTTCCATGAAAATAAGGTGTTCTCTTGCCCTTTGTACACTTAAAATATAGTCATTCAAAACACATTTTACAGTGCAGTGGACTTAGTAGTTATATGCTTGCCTAAAATAAAATGATGGTTATTACTTATCACTAAAATAAGAGGAAATTTATTAGATATACCACTATATTTATAACAAGTATGACACATGTTAACTACAGTCAGGGAATTCCTGATCAATTTCTTAGTATCATTAGAAATCATTAATGTTGTTTAGTCAGTCTTAGCTTTGAAGGTCTCCATCCTTGGAACACATGAAATAAGGGAATTAGATGTTGAGTGTCTATTATTTGGAAAATAAATCAACCTTCATCATCTTAATGAGATAATCTAGCTTGTGTCTGAATCTTTCATAATTTTTGTGATCACATGGCCCACCACTTAGGATAACTGCTAAACCTTAGTAACTAAATGGTAACATATGATATGGGATTGCTCTTCAGTACTAGCACTCATAAAGAAGGAGGCACGATTTAAGAAGTGAATCCAGAGCTTTTATGTAGAAAAAGCCAAAATCTTTATGAGAATATTCATGACTCATGCAATAAGTAAATGATAGGAGTTTCTAGGCTCTTGTGTTTTACAACATAGAATTATAGACACATGAATTGGGTTGAGTTTCCTGGGAGATAGACTGAGAGAGGGAAACATTAGGTGATGAACTTCATTTCAGTCTCACAAAGATGTGCAAAAGCATCTAATCAATCAGAGTTCAGGGTTGGGAGGAATTACAGCTACATGCCATCCAAGGAATTAAAAAGGAAGTAGTGTTGAATATAATAAGGAATCACAAGCATTTATCTTGACGGAATCAACTCAGATCAGAAGTAGTGACATTTCCCAAAAGTCTCAGGCATTGGAAAATATTCAAAATAAACTTACAAGCTGGAAGGGAAGCTATCTGAGTTGTTTGCATGGGGTGAATAAGTAACACAGACTCATATTGTATGGGCTTTAATTTTGGGAAGATGATTTTTTAGGTTATTTAACATATATAATGTTGTTTCTCACTTACAAATTATGGATAGCAATAGTACCTACCTCTTAGGTTCTTACAAAGTTATAAAGTGATCATTATGGACTTTTTATAACCTTGTGTCTGAAATTTAGTAATCACTCAATAAACTCTTACCCATAGTGCTAAAACAAGCCTCAGATCATGATTAGTGGCATTCCTTAGGGACATTTTTTGATTCACCTTCTTAGTTTTAATATCCCAAATGTTGAACAATTCTATTTTGTGTGTAAATTATGTATCAGGCATAACATGAGGTGTATGTTTCAAACTATTCTATGCCTCCTTAAGGTTTATATATACTTCGCAGGATATCATATGATTAATTCACTGCTTGGATCATGAGTGGATGTGGTATAACTGAAAACAGGGAGACAAGTTAGAAATGGTATATGCAAAGGTTGTAGAAGGCTAAATTAAGGAATTAGGCACAGAAAGAGGGAGAAGGAAATGTTTCAAGAAATGAATAGAAAGTATATTGATAGGATTTGGTGATTAATTGGAATTTGAGGTAAGAATAGAGAAGAAGATAAGAATCACAGATTTCAAAAAATAAAGTAATTTTTTTCATTAGGATAAATACCACATTTTGGGGAAGATGGCTAGCAGATGGGTTTTGTTTATGACAAAATTATCAATTAGATTCTTCAAAGACAGGATGGCCTAGAAGAGATGCAAACTTGTGATCTATCCTTAATATCTCTTCAACATGGTGTGGAATACATTCTTATTTCATACACAAGATTATTTGGTCTTTGGTCAGTTTCTCTTACTATTTCACCCATGTATTCTATATGCAATCTATGTTGAACCAATGGGACTCATGAAAAATGAAAACCCAACACTATTGTTTTCTTCTATAGTATTTTATTTAAGTTTCATTTAGTGAGGATAACCTTCCTTATCCCTATATGAAAATCCTGAACTTTTGCTTCTTCTACTTAATCTCCAGTACTACAAAAGTACTAGCTGTCTCAAAGCTGGTAATGCATGGAAATGTCTAGTCCTCTGTATTTATCATAATGTAGAACTTGGCTCTGGGTTAAACCATCTTGCCTCCTTCAGTTTGAGTCACTTTGAGGATAGGGGATTCAAGTTTCAATAAGGCATCGATCTGCTTTCTACTGTCCCCTGGCACAACTCTGATTTGCTGGTTTGGTTGTAGTTCCGTTTTCCTACATAAACTAAGCCAGAGGAAGGTGGAGAGGTAGGGAGAGGTAGGGCAATTCTAACTTGGCTCATGGCACTATAAATGTTTCTTCCAAAATTCTCTATTGTTCTTCTCTCTCCTCAGTTATAATGATCTTGGTAAAGGCCTTTTATGACTTTTATTAGTATCTGCAGAACTCTCTTCTTTCTCTTGAACAGCCCATCCTTCCTAGGCAATCCTGTCAGGCAGGACAAGATATGACCACACTCATCTCTCCATCATCATATTTAGCCCATGGTAAATTTGCCCATGCCATTAGAATCTCCAGATTCCAGGCTAATACCAAAACATCAGGACTCTTTCAGCTTCCCTTCCTTCAAGTATTTAATCAGCCCAAACCGTCTTTTACCTTCCATGGAGGGTATAGATCCCAGAGATGTTCTTCAGGCTTCTTAGGCATGGGTCAGGCAACAGTCTGCTCTCCACAATGGAGGGAAGATCTTTAATAATTCTCCAAGTGATTCTCTTGAAACTTCTCTCAAAATGTTGAATGTTAGAAGATACCATTGTCTCAACCGTATTTCCTCTACCATGGGTATGTGATGCTGTACAACAGTAACACAAATAGATTTCTAAAACAGTTTTTTTTTTCTCTTTTCTCCAGTTTTTCTATAAATTCTCAGTATCTCTAAAGGTTTCCAAAAGCAAGGGACAGTTTATTTGAGCCATTTGTAAATTTTGTATATGTATTAAAGATGTATCTTTCATACATTCACATGGATATTTTGTATGTAAGGTAGAAATTGTGACATTTAAACATTATTTTATATTGCTGCATTTTATATTCCCAAATCACTTATGGAAAAACATCTATACTGCATTCATGAATTAGAATCTGGAACTATGAAGCCCATTAAAACATGATCAATTTCTGTCCTTGGGGTCTGAAAGATAGGTCTATGAAAAAGTGATACTTGCTATAAAAGACAGATAGGCAGTACATTATGGAAGTAGAGAGAAAGAAATAACAAATTCTCAAATGAAGATAGTTAGAAGAAATTTCAGAAGCTACAAAGCCCACTAGGAAGACAGAGCTACAAAACTTGTTAAACCATGACTAATTGCTGTCCTTGACACCAGGAAAATAGGTATTTGAGAAGATGCTACAAGTGCTGTGAAAGGGACATACACAGTGTATTATGAATGTAGAGATGAAGAAATAGCAAATCCTTACAAGGAAGTAATTTTTTTTACAAGGAAGTAATATTTAAAGCTGAAAATAATGCCTGAGTTGAACATTAAAGAATATATAGGATTCCATTGGTGCATTTCAGTTCCCCAATTACTCCTTACCTTTCTTAATCACTAATTTCTGATCAGAACATATTTACCGAAATCATTACAGGGAAGTCAATATGAAAGTTTTAAGATAAAACAAGCCTTGTGACTACTTATTTTCAACTACTCTTTTAAGGATATTTAATAATTAAGGTGTAATGTTGGTGGGTGAAAAAGAAAGACAGAGGTACCACTGTGACTAATTATTATGAAATAAGTCATTACATAATAATGCCTTCCCAATAATATTCCTTTTGGTCTGTTTAATTACCACTTACCATTGCATAAATATCTGTATATCACTGCTACAATGATTGTCATATTTCCTGGTCTTTTAAAATGCTGACATTGAATATCTGTGACCTAAACAATGACTAAACTAAAAGATTCTTCTGAAGTTGCCAAGCTATATTATTTATTAGGGATGTATATGAAAATAAAGATACTATATATATAATATAAATAATGGCTCTCTATAGAGATAGAGAGGGGTTATTATATATATTAGAGATGTGCTTATTATTCTGAAGAAACATGTTTTTTGTATTTTTATTGCTTTTTCTCCCATATATTTCTGCATAGTATCTGTGTGGTTAAGAAAGGAGGGTGCTGATAACTAATCTCTCTCTTTCTCTCTCCCCCATTGTGTGTCTGTGTGTGTGTTTCTCATAAGTGTAACATCTTTTCTATATATTGTCTTTTCCTATCCCAATTCCAAAGTAATAGTTACACTGAAGTAAGTACTGAGTAAATATTTAAAGGCTATCAATTTGAAAGGCATCACCTATCAGCCTGCTGAAGTCAGCTGTAGGTTTAGGTCCATCCCTTTGGAGCAAGACACTTTTCAGCCATGTCACACACCTTACTGAAAATCAAAAATGATGTTAGTAACTAGTGAATTACTACCAAGAATTAAGAAAAGTCATGACAATTTACTTACTGCAAAAGACAAAAGCAAACAAATGCTGCAAATTCATGGAACTCTTAATAGGATAGTTTTAAGATGAACAGTTTGTTGAAGTGCATCAGAAGAAACTGTGTGTATGTGTGTGTACAAATGTGTATACATTTATTCTGAATATATAGGAGAATATATTCCTTATTATTTCCTTAGTTATTTCAATAACTACAGGGAAGCTTCATTTTTCAGTTAATCACTTCTGCAATGGAAAGCTGGCTTATTTTGTTTTAACAGAAATAAATTAGATAAAGTCCTTCTTTTATCTATACTCAGAGATAGTTTTTCTCACAGGGTAGAATTCAGGGAGTTGGCCCTGTCACAATAGCACAAAAATGGTCTATACTAACATAAACATAGGTGAAAAATAAAGTTAATAGACAAGGGGAATCAAGAAATGTCAGTGTCAGCTGCCAGCTCTCTCTGCAGTGGTTAAAGGTTGTCCAGCTTATTTGAAATCTGTGATTGATTCTCATTTACTTGAAAGGATTTTATTATACCCAAAGGGAGAGTTAAAGGATTACTGCTCTTATCACAATCAAAACAGCAGGAATGAAAATCCCACTGGGGAAACAAATATTTTAATAATCTATTATATATCCACAGCAGTAACACTGAAGTAAAATGTCATGGATAACCGAGCTATTTCAACCTTTAATTTTCACATTGCTTAGGCTAGCATTCTAAATCAGACAATCAAAGGATCCCTAGAGCCCTGTGCTTTTAAAACCAAATTTATTTCCAGAAACTGTATTGCTATAGTTTTACTATTAAAAAAAAACACACACTTCTAGACAGAGTTTGACAGTACTGACATAGATTTTAGGGTTTCTTTTCTCTTTTACATGTTCTGTAAGGGTAGTAAGCTATAAATGTGATTACACCGACTGATTTTAGCATAAAATTTTAAATCCTTACCAGAGCAATTGTTGAATTGGTAAGTCAGTCGCATTAACATAGGCATGTTTATGTGCCAATACCAATTTTTAAAAAAAGAAAAAAAAGAACAGAGCCATTTATTTTCCTGGGAATAACAAAAATAAAGGACTCTCATTATTACATGGAAGAAGACAGTAAGTGTCTACTGGAATATTTAGAAAACCTGAAATAATAGAATGGAATTTAAAAATTGTCAGTAATTCCTTGAAGGTCATATTTAACATCAGTAATTACCTTTCAAGATATCTGTCCTGGAAGATCAGGAACTTAAAGTTGATATTGTCTCAAATAATGATTTTTACTGTCCTTAGCAAAGCATATCCAAATGTTATTTTAACAGAAAAGATCAAAATCCATCATCTTCTTCTGACACCTTTTTTTTTTTGCAAAACAGTGAAACTCTACCTTTTCCATGAAAGAAAGGCCAATGGTGCAAACACAAGGGAACCTGGCCAACTAATTAGATTAGATTGGCATAGAACAGCAGCTGATTGCAGTATTTTGGAAATATTTTTCTTGTTACTAAAACTGTACAGAAATGAGTTAGAGTGTGAAATGTGCCTCCTTGAACCAGATCATTTCAAAAGCCAATACTGAAATTTAAGAGAAAATGTGTGTACCTGTGCTGGTTTTGATATTGTTAAGCATTCTCTATATTTGAATGAAGGTGCAAAAAAAGTTGATCCCCTAAATCTACTCTGTCTTCTCCACCAGGAAGTGGACACTCACTTGAACCTGAAATAAATAATCAATTACAAATTCAAGTGTCCCTTTCTTCCTTACAGAGGCACAAAAAGGTGGGTTTACAGCTACTCTTCAGTTCTGGAATAAGATGGCACAGTTGTTTCACCCAACTCTTCTGCAAGGAAACGGAATAAACTATATAAGAATAAAGAATAAATCAAAGGTTTTAACTGTTACCATTAAGAAATTTATATCCATAGCTCAGAGCATAAGATAGTCCAGAAAAAGACACTTATGCTGAGGGTATGTCAGCTAAATGTCATAAACAGGGCGCCTGGGTGGCTCAGGTGGTTAAGCGACTGCCTTCGGCTCAGGTCATGATCCAGGAGACCTGGGATCGAGTCCCACATCGGGCTCTCTGCTCGGCGGGAAGCCTGCTTCTCCCTCTCTCGCTCCACTTGCTTGTGTTCCCTCTCTGGCTGTGTTTCTCTCTGTCAAATAAATAAAATCTTTAAAAATAAAAAAAATAAAAAATAAAATGTCATAAACATTTCAAATTATCAATAGGGAGAAAATTTTAAAAATAAATAAATAAGAAAAATGGAATCCATATAAACTTCATTAAAGAGAGACAAATACTTCTAAAATGATGCTTTAGAGTTCTCTTCTGAGGTGGATCCTTTTCTAGCTTCAATGGGTAATTTGGCTTGTGGTGACATACTGTACAGCGGTGACACATACAGATTGGACCAAACTCAGCATATAAGGTCAACTAACAGACTGATATATCTAAGCATCAACCATTACTTATAAAACTTAAGAACTGTGGGGCACCTGGGTGACTCAGTGGGTTGAAGCCTCTGCCTTTGGCTCAGGTCATGATCTTAGAGTCCTGGGATGGAGCCCCACATCAGGCTCTCTGCTCAGCGGGGAGCCTGCTTCCTCCTCTCTCTCTGCCTGCCTCTCTGCCTACCTGTGATCTATCTTTCTGTCAAATAAATAAATAAAATCTTAAAAACAAAAACAAAAACAAAAAACAAAAAACAAAAACTTAAGAACTGTCCATACATGGGGTGCTTGGGTGGCTCTGCTGGTTAAGTGTCCAACTCTTGGTTTCAGCTCAGGTCATGATCTCAGGATCATAATCAGGGTCATGAGGTTGAGCCCCACCTCAGGCTCTGTGCTCAGTGCAGAGTCTGCTTGAGATTCTTTCCCTCTCCTTCTTGCCCCTCCCCATGCTCTGTCTGCCTTCCACTCTAAAATGAATTAAAAATCTTTTTTAAAAAAAGAACTATCCATGGGGTGCCTGGGTGGCTCAGTTGATTGGGCGACTGCCTTCAGCTCAGGTCATGATCCCGGAGACCCAGAATTGAGTCCCGCATTGGGCTCCCTGCTCGGCGGGAAGCCTGCTTCTCCCTCTCTCACTCCCCCTGCTTGTGTTCCCTCTCTAGCTATGTTTCTCTCTGTAAAATAAATATTTTTTTTAAAAAAAGAATTATCCATACATACAACTTTAGACCATCTTTATAACAGAAATGGAGCCAAAATTTATTAGTTTGACATTTCAACTCAACTCATTTTTAAAATCTTTAACCGTGGAAATTTGTGGGCAGTACTCCACGGAACATACAGAAGCTTAATTGAACTCTATTAAGATAGTTAAAAAGGCATGCCAAGTCATAGATTCATCTATGAAAAGGAGTAAACATCAGATTAGTGATGCTAATCAACTACCATTACTGATATTTACTCATTTTAGTAACACAAAATTCCTGAGTAAAATGTATATGAAATACTTAACCCCAACTTCTGTTGTTAAAAGTGGGACCTTGCTAATTAAACTAGCACTTTACTTGTCACTTTTAACTAACCAGACTATACTTGAGATAACGAAAAAATTAATTTAAGTGGTCCAAAGCAGCCAAGTTGATACCATTGTATCTATTTTTTCTGGAGCATTTTAATTCTTTGAACAGAAGGTTGATCCACTAGTTTCCAAATACACAATAAATCAGAGAGGAAAATTTGCTTTAAAAAAATTCTTCGGTAGTAGTTGAAAAGAAGGATGATTCACCTAACACCTAGGAAAAATTAAATAAAAAACTAGTAACATAAATATATTGTATATGTGTGTATATATACACATTTACATATATTGTGTTACTGTTATCTACTGGCATGGATTTGCATAGTCTCACTTACCTTAGTTGGCTTTATGAATATTGTTATTATGGGAGATTATATCAGATATAGAGATTTTTGATCAAGAACTAATGTAGCAAGGACCAGAAAAATATAATGACTAATTCACAAAAGATGCAACACAGACTTTTAAGGAGCTACTATTAACAAACTGGGGAGAGTATATTTGAAAATTTCCAAAAAAAATAAAATCCAATCTTTAAATGGATTGAAATAGAATATAAACACAGCAAAAGCTACAGATCAGTGTGAGCCCAATTTTATCTCTTTACATTTTATCTCTTTTTGGGAGATTCTAGATTCACAATTGTGACTCAAATATGAACAAAAAAAGTCTTCTTTTTATTCCTTGGGTTAGCCAAGGAAAGATGGAACTTTAAAAGTCTTTCCAAATACAAAGAACTAACTAATGGAACGTGAGTATTATTAATAGAAGCAAATACTTATTCCAACTTATGAAATATATCTTTGATTTTCCATAAACATGTCCTCAGAGTTTGAGGATCCTATGCCAACCCAATTATGTGTGTGTGGGTTTTCCTCTGTCTCCAGAGTTTCTCAGACTTTCACTTAGTTAGGTGCTTCACTTCCAAGCTCTTGCTCAGTCAGGCTCCATATTGGAGGTTACCATTTCACCATTTCCTGAGCTAAAGTTGCATGCTAGATATCTTCATTCTCTAAAGTCATTATCAAGACATTAAGCATCTTGTTTTCTAGATCACTTATAGCTCCCTATCTTAGTTTGTATTTTATACACAATCTTCACAAATGAACATTCTTTAAGTGATGAACTTCATGGATAATTTACTTTCTCCTGGGACCTTGACTCCAACCACAACAACAGAAGCAACAAATAGTTCTTCTCTCAGTATAAGGCCAACAGTAAAACTAAAACAGAAATTACAAATAACCCTTAAAGAATCATTACCTCCTCACATGAAGATAGATTTATAAACAAGAAATCATAATGCAAATAGGCAGTGAAACACGATAGAGAACTAGTGGAGGGAGCTGAAGGAATCTTTGCAAAAGGATAGACAAACCACTAGGTAGGTAATCAGGAATGAGCAGGAGAGGCCCTTCAGTAACGGGCAGTTGAAGGGCATTCTAAGCAAAGAAATAATATGTAGAAACATTTGAGATATGACTTTTAAAAAATGAGATGCTTAGTAATCATTTTTATAACCACAAACATTTGGAAAATGGATATATTGCATGTAGCTGGATCGTGGGCACAATTGAGAGACTAAAGGAAAATAAAGATTGTCATGTTGTAGTTTGGTAATGTGTGATGTATAAAGATGTTTTAGATTTTGTGTGTGTGGTTTTGTTTTTTTTTATATTTTTAGAAATTGTATTTTTCTCCTTATATTTTATTTTTTTTATTCAATTTTATGTTATAGAAAGATTGTTTTAGGAGCTATAATGTTGTGGGGAAATGCTGTGATACACCGGAGAGTTAAGGGGTGACAACTGTAATCCAGATTACCATGCCCTTAATCAGAGAGCTAATAGAAAAAAATAAAGAGAAAATGGACAAATACACAAACAGTGTGCTCAGAGTATGTCATTTAAATAAAATTATAGATTAAACTTTTGAGAGATATATGTAGTCTGATAATATTTTTATATTAAAGGAAAGCTTTTTGTTCTAAGGAAGTCTTATACTTATCATCCAAACTGTGAGATTAATAAAGTATGAATATGTTATATTTCTAATGTATGTTCTCATATGTTGCATTTCTAATAAATTTTTCGAGAATCAATTACATTTTTCAGGACATTCAATACAGAATTATACATGAATTCTTACATACGAACACATTTTCATACACACATATACAAAAGTTGAAAATATAGGGAAATATAGAAAGAAAATTAAAACTAAACATTAGTTAATGTTAATTAGTTAAGTACAAATATGAAATCATTTTTAAATGGGCCACCTTTGCAAAATACAAAATTTATATATGTGGAAAATGCTTATAATTAGCATTTAGTAGCTATTATATCCTGACATGATGTGAACTACTCTCTACCCAAGTCCACTACTGATAAAATGACTTACCTTAGAATTCCTATACAGAATGAAAAAAAAGGTAGGTTACTATTTATGTAACCTGATGTGAGCAGATTTTTAATAATATGTTCTGCCTCATTCATCTATAGTCTGTCCTCAGACTAGGCTTCATCATGATGTGCTATCCTCCAGTTTAGATTTATACTTAATGCTTCAAATACTGCATTATTGAATAAGACCTAGTGTGCATTCTTTAGGATCTTACCAAATAGTGCCTGGGGCCCGGGCAGGGGAGGGCACACGGTATGAGTTGCAGAGCCAGCCCCATGTAGAAACTCACAGACAGACTGTGCAAGTGATTTGAATGCTTAGTAGATTGCCAGCTTGGCCAAAATCTGTTGCATTAATCAGAATTTTTACTGACTGAAGTTGTCTCCAATTGAAATAGTGGCAGCAAGAACATCTGTACATTTTGGAATCTTTTAACCTGTAAGTTGAGCCCGTTTCAGGCTTTATTTTGTATTAGAGAGCTCTGTTTTGTGGCTCCATTTAGAATATAAAATAAAGCTAATTAGGTCAAAATAAAATACAGAGGTACCTTGCACATCTAAAAACAAAAAACAAAAGACAAAAGACACAGTTCTCTCTAATACTGGCAGAGTTTCTTTGGCCAAATGTCAATTTTGATCAGTTTAAAGCTACAGCATTGATCATAGTGGTAAATATCCAAAAAAGATGAATGATTCAGTGTATCCATCTAGTCCACATTACTGGGAAATAGTCAAACTACCTAACTCCTAAATTGTGTGTTCCCTGAGGCAAGATTCATGTCTTTAATCTTTGTATGAGCTAACATGCATATAGTAGACCCTGCTTGAAAAAAAATAAAGACCCATAGTACAAATATGAACATGCCATTTATTTCGTACAATCTGACTAGTTTTAGTGTATTAATTTAATATTTTCACTATAAATATTTAAATGCAGTTTTGTTGCACAATCTATGGTTAGGAAATGTCAACTAGATACTAAAGGTGCTCTTTCTTTATTACTAACAATTATCAGTTCTAGTATTAGTACTATAAATAAAGCGATTTGTTTGTTTAGTTGGGCTTAACTTTGATTAGTTTCTCAAGATCTGAAATAGTCTTATCTATGCCAAATGAAGTTTGCAAGATATAAGGTATTTCTTTCCCTTCTGAGATGTCTGACTTCATGTTGAAACTGTAAGGCTGCAATTTCTGTAAGTCCTCTGAGGCATCTGGACTGAGAATGCAGAAGTCAGAAAAAAGTATTTATATATCTGAGCATAACTGGTATCCACTTATAATTTCTATAGTTCCAAGAGACTCACTATACACAGTGCTATTATCTCCAGTTGATTTCCTTTGTTTCCTTTTTGTTTTTGTCTTTATTAATGTTTTGGTTCACACATGGAATTTTTGCTAGGAAAGATTATTTGGGGAAGTTCAAGGCAATACTGGCTTCTGTACATGAAGTATGAACAAATGAATTGTTCCCTTCAGCTTCCTGCAAAGAAGTCATGTAGCAGTGCCGCTCTGAACAAGAATCCGACTCTCAGTAATGTGCCTTTGTTGTTTATTGAATATTTTATTATGTATGAGGACATGTTCTAACTTTGTTTACCAGTCTGCTTCTTTTGCTAAATTTCACAATCTTGAAAGGTCTTGGGAGTTGGAAACAACTGAACACTCTGTTGAGATTTGTGACTGTCATCCGTCTGGTTAGAATTACTCATAGATCTTGCAAGAGTAGCAGAGATGCATCCATTATAACCGTCAGTCAGGATGGTCATTAAGCACTTTTTGCAGTCAAGATTGCTGTGCCAGATGGCACTTCAGGAACAATAGACAATGCACTCCAAACTGCCAAGCATTTGTTCTGTGCCACTTTAGCTTAGGACTGGTAGAAGAATAAAATAAAGCAAAGGTACCTGTGAAAATAAAAATCCTAGAAGTGGTTTTCTAGTCCCAAGGTTTTTTAATTTATACACAAGGACAAATCAGTACTTGTATTTAGAAATGTATATTGTCTAATAATATATACTCATCTGTAGAGATCATTAGTTTCCCAGAATGTACTTCTCTTTCTGCTACTATACCCCATTATTTTTCTTGAAGTGTCATTTCATAGTTTAATGAGAAGAGCTTTTTGAAGCAACATAAGATTTATTTACATTACAATACCTATGATAGCCCTCCCATAATGTCATAAATACTTAATGATATACAATAATGGGTAAGTGTTATTTGCCCTTCAAAGCTTTAGTTATGTCTTTATAACCATCTGTGTTTCCCAGAATATGCAGAATCTCTAGACAAGTTCAAAAGAATGAGGTTGGTCTGATCTCATGGGGCCAAGAGTTGCTTTCTCACCTGATGATGGCAGCCTTCAATCCTGTGGCTCTAATTCACAGACGTTACCTGACTTTCTCCTACATTCTTTGGTTTATTCTACCAACTCAATCATATTGTCCAAATCAGTAACAAACAGCCCAAACAAGCCTTAATCACCTTGTTTTTCCTCAGTTGTCCTCCTAATTCTATTATGTTCTCTAAATATCCTACAAATTTATTAAGTCCCTTCTTTTCAATGAAGGTTCCTCAATCCTCTGTTCAACTGAATCTTTTCTTCAGACCTATTAATTCATTTTATAACTCCTTTGAGGCAACTTACGAACATTGTGAAATGGAAAATAATTATTTTTTTGAAAAGTTAAAAACCAAAGAGTAAAGAGAATGAAAGTGCCTCTGACAGACATCAGTTCAGTGCTGTCCAGCTGGCATGATGTCTCCCAGTGACTTTTCTAGATCGACACTCTTCCTTCAGAGACATTCTTCTGTTACCCCAGCTCAGATCATACCCGCCAGATGAGAAAGACCTTCCTCTTTGACAGCCTGGCCTTGACAAAGGGAACCATGACATCAAAGTTGGGCAAAAGGCCTTCCCTAGAATGTTCCTTTCTTTCTTTCTTTCTTTCTTTCTTTCTTTCTTTCTTTCTTTCTTTCTTTCTTTCTTTCTCTCTCTCTCTCTCTCTCTCTCTCTCTCTCTCTCTCTTTCTTTCTTTCCCTTGTTCTCTTTCTTTCTCTCTTAAAATTGTGTACAGGAAAGAAAATTCTCCTTCTCAGGTATTTAGGGACATAAGCCAGGAACTAACAGTGACCAAGTAGTCACGATATAGAGAAGAGAGCCTGGAAAATAAAGTCAGTGCGCCAGAGCCAGAAATTAGCAAATGGGGGACTCATGCCATCCTAGCTCTGTTGCTCATAATCCAAAGGGTGATTGAATTCTTCTCTTCCCATGGCTTGAGTAAGCTGCTTTGAATTTGGTTTTGACCTTTAGATTTTAAAACCCCTGTATAATACCCACCACAAATGTCAACATGATTTCTATAAATAGTCCTTACAAAACATTTCCTCAATTATGGGAAATATGTTTTGGACATTGGAAAACATAGCTTCTCCTCACTGGCAACAAAACTTGTTCTAACTAAAAGGAAAAAAAATCACTTGAATTAATATAGGATACATTATATGAAATTAGGGATAACAGAATCATTATTAGAAAGTAATGTGCTAAGATATTTCAAATGTCTGTTTGTTTTAAAGAAGATCAATAATCACCAAGTTAATAAAATGAAAATGTATCTTACCACAATTTAGCTAATATGGCATTTGACATGTATAATACACACACATGCACACACACACACACACACACACACACACACACACACACACACACATGCAGAGTCTCTTCTACTTCACAGTACAACTATTGCCAGAACCAGCAGATATGGAAACAATGTGATACAAGTCTCTCGTTGGTTATATTGTTTGTAAATATCTTCTCCCATTATGTTTTTTTCACTTTCCTGATCATGTTCTTTGAAGCACAAAGTTTTGAACTTTAAGGAAGTCCAATTTAACTATTTTTTTCTTTAGCCACTTATTACTAATTTCTATATTTAGGAGACATGCATATATTTATTTTAATGGGTGCATTAGTTTAATGTATGTGCTGTCTTTTGCTTATACTAGTATAAATATTTTTAAATGAAATCAAACCAGAAGGAGTTCATTTACTATCTCACATCCTCTACAAATATAATCTATAAAAATATCCTTACAGAACAGGAAGCTGAAACCTTGAGGTGATGCTGATGTAGACTTAATAGATATTTAGGACAGTCTGGCAGGTAAGAAGGCTAAAATCAAAAAGGAATGAATATTTTAGGTAGTTTGAGGATAGTTGATAGGTGGTTTAAGTGTTTCTTAACAGAAGTAAAACCCTAGGGCTAGAGTGATAAGAATCCAAACGGTGGAAGTTTTCTTGGATAGCTTCTGAAAATCTGGTATTAATGCTTTTGAAACACATGCATAAGTCTAAATTAAAAAAAGATGATGTATTTGTTAAATAAATGAATGAATAAATGCATGAATAACCTTTAAACTGTCCCCCATTTACCTCTAAAATAACTCCAAACACTTAAAAAGAAAAACAGAGGATAGGGGGAACAGAGAGACAAAGGGAGACAGAGAGAAAGAAAAACAGAGACAGAAAGAGACAAAGAGATCCCCAAAGGCTTTATATGTGTGATAATTTTACTAACCCCTGATGGGTTAGTGTGGTCAGGTCAAAAGAAAATCACTCCCCTTTCCCCTTATTAGCTTCAGAGTGGCTCTTCTTGGGTTATTTTTTTTATCAGATTGATTTCAGGAATATCATCAATTCATAAAATCAATTTAAAATCTCTCCACCGTTTTGTGTTTTTGGTTTTGCTTTTGAGGACATATTTTCATACTTTAGTGTGGCTGACAGAAATATTGTCCCTTCATATTTTAGTGTGGCAGACAGAAATTTTGTCCCCCCAGTGTCATCACTGTAGTTAGGTTACATGACAAAAGAAACTATATAACTAAGGTTACAAACCAACTGTCCTTAAAGAGGAGATTATCCTGGATTACTTAGATGAGTCCTTAAAGGAAAAAGAGAAAGTCAGAAAAAGAAAAGAAATGAGGAAGATGTGATAGGAGGGGAAGTTGGTGAGATTCTAAACATGAGAAAGATTCTCTGTTGCTTACTTGAAGATGGAGAGGGCCACATGGAGAATGTGAGAAAGGAGTGAATTCTGCTAAGCAGTGATTGTGGCTTAGGAGCAGAGCCCCTTAGTACATTTCCAAAGCCTGACATAGTGTTCCACAAGATATCTCTGTTCTTTTATTTTAAGATTTTATTTATTTATTTGAGAGAGAAAGAGAGAGAGAGAGTCCAAGTTGGGGGAAGGGATAGAGGGAGAGGGAGAAACAGTCTCCCCACTGAGCAGGGTGCCTGATGCTGACCTGATGCCAGGACACTGGAATCATGACCTGAACCAAAAGGCAGATGTTTAACCAGCTGAGCCACCCAGTCCCCACCAAGATACTCGTATTCTGATATGACTAATGGAATAGTGCACTTTTGTACAGGGAGAACTTCCATAGAGACTGTTCACTAATGCTAAAAAGGGAAGTGGATGAATCAGATTTCAGTTATGCCCACAAATTGGAAAGAACTTAAATTAAGAGCATTATAAGGGGCTCCAGAAAATAGAGTTAGAAGAGCTCAAAAAGGTGAAAAGAGTGGCCATTCATCAGGGAAAGAGGTCTCAGAGCACCATTGGGTTTAAATGCTGAATTAGACAAATGGACAGAGAGGTTGCAATTTTGCAAGTGGTGAATGTAGGGCATGGGTCACTGACTGGTCTTCACAGTCCACAGGAAATTCTGAGGGGATGGTGAGTGTATATAGAAGAGTTGTTCAGCACCCAGACCCCTGCAAAGCTCCGGTGTAGGTTCTGTCCCTAGCTCTGTGTCTTAGGGAAATCTCTTTAATCTTTCTTACTTTTGAAGTTGTAAAATGACAGAAATGATGAAATTCTTTCCTGAGGTTTGTAGTAAGAAGGACAAAGATGTACAGACTCCTGCACAATGATAAGCTATGAATCAATTATTATAATGAATATATGAAAAGACTTTAACTTTGTGATGCTTGCAAAAATGTATTAATACAAAGTATATGAAAAGGATTATGACTATAGTACATACATTTTAATTATTACTTATAATAAATGCCAAAAAAAAGACTGACAGATCCAAATAATGGGTCATATATTAAAATTTTGGTCAAAATGTAACTTTGCCACTCTATAATTCATTAAATATAAATATACTCAGAATGTTTTAGCTAAACGTTAATTGTAAAGAAAATCAATGCCTACTATCATGACTTTTTCCTACAGTTTAACTGCAGAAACCATTAAGAAAAATTATCTGTAGTTAAGATGATTATAAATTTATCATCCAAACAAGGACGCTTAAGAAATAAAGAACATGCTCAAAACAACTAACAGATACTAACTTACTTCTTCAAGGGTAAAATGGGAATATTTAGGTAAATAGATGTTCTACCTATAGAATCTTAACTGTTTATAATTGCTTGATAGAAATGAGAAAAAGTAAAATGGTACTGGTCTGACTTGAAGCTTTCTTGTTCTTCCAGTTGTTTCAGTACTACCCATATTCCCAAGCACCTCTACCTTCACTGAAAAGTCATAGGCCATGATTATGGTCAAATTTCACAGAGAGAAAATTCTTTTGTTTTTTAAGTAAATGGAATGCAGAAGGAGTAAGGAGAGGATTCTGTGAAGATGGAAGCAGAAGTATTTCTTCTCTTCAACTCCCAAGAAAGCAACCTTTGACCCCAGCAGGAGCAGTGTGCTAGACCTGGAATGTGTGAGTGACACCTCAGAGCTTACTGAAATCTAATGGGGAGAAAAAGTACAGACATTTTTCTCCCCCTCTCCGGTATGAATAAAAATGTGACTGTCAGTTCAAGCCCCATTTTATCAGAAAGGAACAAGTCATTGGTTTAACCATGCCCTCAGAGATAATTTTCTTAGTGTCCTTGGTCCCTTGGCATATTGGAATAGAGAAGAAGCCCAACAAGTTTACTGTCTTCTCCTCCCTGGCTCTAGGGCTGGAAGATGGCGGGAAGGCCAGACAGGGGAAAGTCCTCCTTCCTGTATCTGGACAGGCACTGGACACCTGCCTGCTGAGCAAAGCCAGCCATAGATCATTATCTAGTGCACTTTGTCTAAAACACAATATAAATCACTTGACATCAAGACCTAATTTCCAAAGAGCAAGCTAACTAAAATAAAATACATTTTAATTATGAATAAACATAACTCCATGTTTTTTGTCTAGTCTGCAGCTGGGGCTTGAGGTAGTCATAATTAATTTCACAGCTGTGTTTCCATCTTGGTTTGGAATCAGTTGAGATTGACAAAGTACAAACGGGGACAAAAGTATCATTTATTTTACTAAAAGTGCTGATGCTAGGGAGTGAAGCCCAAATGTGCAGCAAAAGTGGGCATGATGATGCTGAAACCTGGTCAGTGATAGGGCTCTCCTTATGAGAGTCTGTCTCTTAAAATTGGGATTGACCTGATGCATCCTTTCTATGTGCACCAAACTCCCCAAAGAAAGGAGGATGGAGGGGTCCGAGTCACAAATACCAGTTATTGCCAATACTCATTTATCAGGAATTCACTTTACCTGAATAATGAAAGAATAACGGATGGGGCAGTGGGTTAAGGGAGTTTAGGGAAAATTCATCTTAGGAATGTGGAAGACCCATTCTTCCAGCATCCCACTGCCAGTCCAGTCCAACATTTAGTATTTAGCCACCTAGAAAGTGAAATAATAAGTTTTATATTCACAATAGCCTAAAATGATTAAGAATATATTTAATAAGAAAATCAGATTCTATTGAAAGACAAATACTTAATTTGAATAATAGTAAGACATAACTTGAATGACATATAAGTTGTAACAAATTCAGATACAGCAGTTTAAAACCAGATCCATTTATTACCTCACAGTTTTCCACTTACCTCTCCTAGCCCCACTCAGCATAGCAGTATAATTTTTTGAAGATGGTGAATGACCAGGGAAACTCTACTATGGCTTTAAAAGATAGAAAGGTTGAGAGCTTCAGGAAGGGATTAAGACTCCTACAGTGCAGATCTTGTTTACTCAGATAACGTATTCATAGCCAAATTCTTCTTGAGGATTTCTGCATTAAGATAAAGTCAACCAATTGCAAATGAAAGCCCAGTTCCAAGTAAACACATCTCACAAAAGAAGGCAGTGACATCAGTTATTTCTGCAGCACAATCATACTGATATAGAACAACTACTTTCTGAACATCTTTCACAGGAGTTTAGATGGAAAGCAGGAAAAAGGAAATTAGTGGCATCCCTGCCTTCACATTCATTATACTCAATAAATAGCCCCCACCCCACGTTATAGCATAGGTGAAAAAAAAAACATAATTATGTTGAACCGTGAAGGTGAGATAGAAATAAATAAAATATACCTTCTTTGAATTAAGTTAGCTCACTTAAACCATCCCAAAAAGTATGCTGATATGGACCTGTCAGTATTTAATAAATTATTCAGTTTTTTTTATTATTATGAGCAGGCTTTGTACAATATAAATTTGGAATAGAGAAGATCTTAGTCACACTTAAATCTACCTCTCAAAATGTAGTGTTGTATACATTACTGGAGACCTAACAAACTCATTTCTAAAAAAAATCTTACTTAAAAGAGTTATAGATTTATTGAAAAATAGTGAAGATATATTCCAGAGAGTCCCCATATACCCGGCACTTGGTTTCCTTTATTGTGAGCATCTGTTAAGAAAATAGAGGTATGTTAAAAATTTTAAGAGTTCATTTCAGCAAAAACCTATTAGAATTAAGGCATCCCAAACCAGAAGTGGTTAAAGCTCTACTGACAGGAGCTGGGGAGAGATTTTTATAGAGGAAAGACAAAAGCAAAGTAAGGAAATTACTGATTGACTCTAATTTAAAGAAAGCCAAGTTGAATATTTGCAATTGGTTGTCCTTAGGTTTCAATTTTGAGCCTTGAAGCATTTCTGGGCTTGGTCTGTGGTTTGCTTACATAAGCTGCAATGGCATTAGGGCCACCTCAATCTAATGGTCTCCTTGTTTAATTAATTTAATACTTCCTACATTAGTATTGTATGTTTGTCACAACAAATCAACTGATATCAGTAGCTTATTAATTGCAGTCCATACTTTATCAATCATTCCTTAGTTTCTACCTAATATCTTTTTTCTCTTCCAAGATCCTATCCAGAACAGCATATTCCATTTAGTCATCATGTCTCTATAGATTCCTCTATATTGTGTTTCATAGACTTTCTTTGACTTTGATGACTTTTATAGTTTTGAGGAGTATGGGTCAGATATTTTGTGGACTATTCTTTATTTGTTTTTTTTTTTTTGTTTTTTTTTTTTTATGGTTAGACCAGGGTTGTGGATTGGATGGAAGGAGACCACAGAGGGAAGGTTCCCTTCTCATCACATCATATCAAGTACACATGCTATCCAGATGATTTAGCACTATTGATGTTAAACTTGATCACCAGACTGAAGTAGTGTTCATCAGGTTTTTCCACTGCTAAGATGATTCTTCGATTGTATTCCTTGGCAGGAAATCACTATGGGCAAATCACACATGAAGAATAGGAATTCTGCTTCATCTCCTTAAGGGAGGAGTATCTACACAAATTATTTGAAATATTTCTGCAAAGGGTATTTGTTTCTCTCCCCCATTCACTTACTTATTGAATCACTTATCTCTACCGGTAAGTATGGCCTCACTGACATTTATTTTATGCTTTGGGCTATAATTCACCATTATTTACTTTTTTACTCAATTTTGTTTTTCTAGCTTTGGCTATTGGGGTTTTGTTTGGTTTTGTTTTGGTGGGTTCCCATGTTTCTCAATATAACTTCATAACTGTGCTTTTGTTTTTCAGCAGTTTTTTTTTTTTCTTTAGGGAAGTAAAATTTACTTGGATTCTCCAGGATCATCTGTTATGTTCTCCATTCATTTCTAAAGTTACTTAAGTCATCACCTTTTCAGCCTCTACTTTCAGATGAGCTTATATGAAATTTTTGAAGTACAGCTAATTTCATTTGTCATGCCCACATTCCATACTGGGATCCCTCAATCTCCTAGATCAATTTTAAAAATTTGCATACACCACAATTCAAGTCTGTGTGTTGTGAAATGCTGTGGAGTTTGACACATGTATAGTGTTGAGTATCCATTATTAAGGCATCATACAAAAGAGGTTTACCATCCAAAAAAAAAAAAAATTTGTGCTTCATTTATTCGACTTGCACAACATCCCCTACCCCACTAATCTATTGACAGAGTCTATGTTTTGCTTTTTCTGGAAACGCATATTGATGGAATTATATATAGCATGTAGCCACGTAGCCTTTTCAGACTGGCTTTTTTTTTTTTTTTTTTTAAGATTTTATTTATTTGACAGAGAGAAACACAGCCAGAGAGGGAACACAGCAGGAGGACTGAGAAAGGGAGAAGCAGGCTTTCTGTGGAGCAGGGAGCCCATATGGGACTCGATCCCAGGTCTCTGGGATCATGACCTGAGCCGAAGGCAGTTGCCCAACCAAACTGAGCCACCCTGGCGCCCCTCAGACTGGCTTCTTAACAACCACAACTAAGATTCAACGATAGTAATTTTGTGTAGCTTGATAACTAATTCTTTCCTTTTTTTTTAAAGTAACCTCTTGCCGATAACCTTTTAAACAGTCCAATAGTTGGGCTTTTCAACAATTTTTTTTACTAGGTGTAACAGACATACAATGTTAGTTTCAGGTGTACAATATAATGATTTAATATTTGTATACATTGAGAAATGATCACAAGTCTAGTGGTAATTTTATTATTTATTTATTTGTTTATTTGTTTGTTTATTTATTTTTGCTCAGTAGTATTGTGTTGTTTGGAGTTTCAGAGTTTATTTGTCCATCCACCTGTGGACACTAAATCCATTTTAATTGCTTGCAGTTTTTGGTGATTAACAGTATGGCTACTATAAACATTCATACATAGATCTTTAATGGGGACATGTATTTTAAAATCAGGTAAATATCAGTTGGGAAGATCATGACTTCTGTATCTTGTAGTAGGTATGTTTTCCTGTTCTTTCACACTAGCAATTGATATTGTAAGGTTTAGTTTTATATTTCAGTCATTCTAATAGGTGTCTATTAATAACTAGTCATTTGAATTTATAGTTCCCTAAAGCCAAATGATGCTGTATATATTGTCATATATTTATTTGCCATGCATGTATCTTTCCTATGGTGTCTGTGCAAGTCTGTTATGTTATGTTATTTATGTATTTATTTATGGTTGAGTTTCAAGATTTCATTATATATTTTGGATACCAGTTCAGTAAGTGATTTCCAAATATTTCTCCTACTAGTGATTTGCCTTTTCATTCTTTTAAAAGGTTTCACAGAGGAAAACGATTTGAATTTTAATAAAGTCCGACTTCTCAGTTTTTTTCATTCATTAATTGTGCTTTTGTTATTGTATCTAAAAACTCATCACCATATCCAAGGTCCCATAAACTTTCACCTAAGTTTTCTTTTAAAAGTTTTAAAGCTTTTCATATAATACTTAACTATATGGTACATACTGAGAATTTTTTGTAAGATATAACTTTTTTTTTTTTTTTTGCCTGTGGATGTCCATGTGTTCCATCATCATTTATTGAAGTCTTTTTTTCTCTATTGAATTTTTTTTACCCTCTGTCAAAAATCTGTCGACTATGTCTTTGTGGTTACATTTTTGGGTTCTCCATTCTGTTCCACTTATTTATATGTCTGTTATTTCCACAATGAAATAGTGTGTTGATTATTGTAGCCCTATATGAGATCTTAAAATCCTGTGAATCTTGCAGGTTTGTTCTTTTTCCTCAGTATTTCATTGGCTATTCTAAATCCTTTTCCTTTCCATAGAAATTTTAGAATCAGTTTATCAGTATCCTAAAATAACCTGCTGAGATTTTGATTGATACTGCATTGGATCTATACATCAAGTTGAGAAGAATTAACATCTTACCGATATTGAGTCATGTGATTCATGAACCTGACATGTCTCAAATTATTTAGTTCTTTTATTTTTTATCAGTATTTTATAGATTTTCTTACCTATATTCTGTGCATACTTTATTAGATTTATACCTCAGTACTGGGTATAAAAAGATATTTAAACAAAGCTATTTTTTACCTCTCAGATTTTGTTTGAAAATAATTATTTTTTTTTATTTCTAACTACCAGACACTGAAGATACAACCAGCTAGGAATTATCTATTTTAACTATGTGGTTCTTTTTCTGACTTCTTTAATTGACATGAGAGTGTGGTTGGTTCATTTTAGAACAGCTAGCTTTTGCTGTGCCCATTTTCTTCACAAACGTCGATCAATCTGAAGATGACTCATGTTAGTATCATGCATTTTTATTTTAATAACCATAGTTTTTAAGACACAGATAATACCAAGGTAAAAAGAATAACTTATTTTACTTTTAAATATTTTTTGTTGTTGATTACCCACTTTAGAATGTTCCAATTCAGTTACTTCTTGTTCTTTAATTAAACCTGTACACTGTTAAATCTATATTTATTAAAATACTTAGAAAGATAGTAATTCTCAAAAAAAAGATAGTAATCCTTTTTTAGAAAACTAACCCAACTTTTGTTTTTCAGATATATATGCATATAAAACTTGTGACTTTTCTGATAATGTTTAACGTCAGTTTTTTTCAGTACTGTTGGGGATTATCTTATGGTAGAAAATGTAAGCACCCAAAGAAATCTGAGACTCTCTCATTTCTACATATAAAAAATAGTTATAATATAAAGAGATGATCGAAGTTATGTGTGAACCAAAAGTTAAAAGGAAAATAGAAACTTAGGTAGTTACCAGAAACTTTGTTTTGCATTTTTGTAGTTCAAATAAGACATTTGCTGCTTTTAAAATGACTTAATTTAAAGCTAAAAAAGGGGTGGGGGGGGAAGAAAAGTTTGATTTTCCTTGTGTAGTGTTTGTTTCTTCGATGATAAGGGTGCAAGGCTGAAGTGTTTTTTCCCCATTCATTTACTACCTGAATTAAATAATAACAAGAATAATATAAGCTTAAAGCCTACCAACAGTTCTGTATATTCTCCATTGAAAGCTGAAAGTTTTTATTTTTTAAATTTTTTCATTCGTCTTTAATTCGTCAAGGTAAAATGCAGCAATGCAGATGGAATTCAGGCAATGCAGATGGAGTATTGACATTAGGAAGGAGTCAAGAGCCGTTCCACTTATTATTTATTGTGATCCTTTGAGGGTTTTATTTTCCTTCCTAACACTTTTGTTCAAGTCTTCTTTGAACTTTATATCTGCTTTATGAGTGTTTCGCTCTATTTTGGAACAACTAATCTATTCATATTTCTTTGAGGAAAACTGCTACTGAGGGAAATCAAACTGATAATGAGCAAATAAATGCAATTGTGGTCTCACTTTTTAATTTATCAGTTGCATTGAAGTGTTGGTTTTTTTCAGCGCAGATTTGATATATGGGTATAAAATTTAATAAAATTTATTATGACAATGAAATTGAATTGCAAAGAATTAATATAATGTTTATTTCTCAAAATTCATGTCTCAAAGGTCTACTAAATATCTAATATTTCCAAAAAACAAAACAAAACAAAACCCCTAATTGTGTAAAAGCTTACTGTTAAGATGAATTTCTTTGATATTAAAAATAAGCAAATAAAGCAAATAGGAAAAAAAATAGAATGATTCATAAATCTGAAACTGACATACACTTTTCTTATTTTAGACTTAGCACCAATATCAAAATGCAGAAATGTAAAGATCTCAGGCTCAGTACTCTAAAATCTTTGGGAAATTAATTCATAGGAATTAGGTGTCTCTGTTCCTTTGAGCTTTTTAACTAACAAAAATATGAGGAGCTAGAACTCTTTTCTGACACTTTTCTGATTCACTGAAACATCATTCAGATTACCTGTAGATATTAATTTAATAAACCAGTGGCAAACCACATAATTGAATGAGAATCTTACAATAATGAGTATTTAGAGAAGATGAAACACTACCAAAAATAAATCCATCTTAGAGATGTAGAAGCTGCTTGATAATGAACCTACAGAGTACTGAAACACAAAAAAAATGATCGCACTGGTAGTAGTGATGGTATGTTTAATCAGTTCAGTTGAGTAGCTTTTGATGGATAGAAACACACTGGAAATGTGTTTTAAAAGGGGGTCATTTTTTTTTTACTGGGCATAGAACTTAATTTCATAGGATTTTTGAATTAGTGTTTGCACAGATAAAATAAATAATTATGACTAGACTACTCCCAGAACTAGATTCCCAAAGGGGCAACATGTATTGCCAGTAGGTTTTAATTCCTGTATTTTCAAGGTTATTATTGGCAAAATTACCTAACAAAGAAATTGTGGGTACAGAACCCCTCTCTATACTCATTTTAATGTTGATGTTAAATATAATTAACATCAAGAAACCATGATCAGTCTCTGGAAGTCTAAATCAAAATACAAGAAATGAATTAATTTGGATGTAAACTTTCAGCTGGAGGGAAAAGGTATTTCTAAAGAAGAACATTTTACATATTTAGATTAAACATTACTAGAAAAGTCACACATGATTGTTTCATTGATATCCTTTATTATAGTTAGAGAATATTTCTTTTTGATCCTGGTTTGCATAGAGATGTTTTTGTTTTTCTTTTTTTGTGTGTTTTTATCATAGATAATGTTCAACTTTGGGAAATGCATTTTCTGCAGCTCTTGAGAAAATTTGATTGCACTCGTAAAGTTAATAAGTTCTACAGTTGTATTTTAGGGAAGCTTTTTTTTGTATTTAAATCTAATTGCATTGATATGAGATTATTTACATTATTTTGCCTATGGCTGTTTAAAAATTTTGTCTTTGAAGGTTTTTTTCCCATTTTAACTAAATTTCCAAATTTACTGGTATAAATTAGTTCCCATTATTTCCTTTTTATTCATTGAATATCTGTAGAATTTCTTGTGATAGATCTTCTTTCATTTTTAATACTGGTAATTTGTAATTTTTAGTTCTTTTTTTCTTGATCTGTTTTGAGAGGAGTTCATCCATTTTACTTTTACTTTCAAATAACCTGTTTTGGCTTCAGTGCTTTTCTTTAAAGTTTCATTGATTTCATTTATTTCATGTTTTCTATTCTTACCTTGTTTCCTTTTTTTCTATTTAGTGTTGGTTTAATTTGCTCTTTTTATAGCTTTTAATATGGAAATTAAGATAACTGATTTTACACTTTTATTTTTTTCTCAGATGGGCATTTGAGGCTAGGACAATATTAAATTCCATGAATTTTACATTCTGCCTATATTTAATTTATAATATTTCTAATTTTTCTTGCTATTTTAAATATAAATCATATTTACAAGTGAGTTGCATGATTTCAAAATATGTTGAGATTGGTTTTATTTCCCAATTTAATGCCATTGTGCTCAGAGATGATACTCTGCACGGTTTTGATCCTTTGAAATTTACTGATACTCATTTTATGACTCAATGTAACATCTTTGGGGTAAATATTTCATGGTACATCTAAAGGGTTTGAATACTACTGTTGTAGAGTATAGTATTCTGTAAATATCAGTGAAGTTGGTTCACAGAGCTGTTAAAATCTTATTTACTCACATATTTTTTCTTCTTGTTCTATTAGTTATTTACAAGTTACTATTAAAATCTACAACTGTTGGCATGGATTTCTCTATTACTCTTTTCAGTTCTATTAGTTTTGTCTTATATAACTTGACACTATTTATTATTATAAATTATACTATTATTATAAATGCATATGTATTAATGATTAGTATGTCTTCTTGATTAATTGTAATATAATGGCCTAATATAATATAAAATAAATGACCCTGGTAAGAGTCCGTATACTGCAGTCTACTTGTCTGATACAAAAAAATAGTTATACTTCTGTATTATGTGTAGTGTTTGCATATTATATATAATTTTTCCAGACTTTTATGTTCATTTTTTAATTTAAAATGTATCACTTGTAGACACATTGTATATGATTTATTAAACAGATGGACCATTTCTGTGTTTTAATTATAAAATTTAACACATTTATAGTTCATATAAATAATGTTATGGTAAGATTTAAGTCTACTTCTAGGTACTTGCTTTCTATTTTTCTCTCCTTTTTAACTTTTTATTCCTCTTGAATTTTTATCATTTCATTTTCTTCTTCATTGGTTTTCTAGATATACCTTTTCTGGTCATTTTTACTGTTTACTCTAGAAAATAAAATACACATCTTAATTTATCATAATCTTTTCACATATTATATTACACTTTAAGAACCTTATCCAAAGAATAAAATTTCATTTATTCCCCGCATGCAGTTTATATTTTTGTTTCTCTATCTTTCAATCTGTGTATGTTATAAATCCCATAAATTCATACTATTCTAAATTATTTATTATTTTTATATTTTATTACTTTATATAATTGATAAATATTTAAAATAATTTTAAAGTGTGATTGCATATAAATTAAATACATATTTTTAATTTTAAAAATATTTACTTTATATTTAATCCTTCGAGTGCTTTTCATTTTTTTCTTGGAATCCCAGTTCATGTAATAAAATTATAATTTAGGGGCACCTGGGTGATCTAGTGATTAAGCCTCTGCCTTCCACTCAGGTCATGATCCTGGAGTCCCAGGATCAAGCCCTGCATCTGGCTGCCTGCTCAGGTGGGAGGCCTGCTTCTCCCTCTCTCATTCCCACTGCTTGTGTTCCCTCTCTAGCTGGGTTTCTCTCTGTCAAAT
This sequence comes from Spilogale gracilis, assembly GCA_004023965.1. Classification (NCBI taxonomy): domain Eukaryota; kingdom Metazoa; phylum Chordata; class Mammalia; order Carnivora; family Mephitidae; genus Spilogale; species Spilogale gracilis. The sequence goes on from PITA01002233.1 coordinate 66,904, forward strand.
AAATAAAATCTTAAGAAAAAAAATTACAATTTTACCTAATTCCAAAATAAACCATGTTTTCTAAATTAAAGTCGTAATGTCAATATGCCACTCAAATCTTAAGTATCTCTTTTTCTAGTACAGATATAACTATTTTTAGTTTTAAAAAATCTTCATAAAGTGAAATAATGGGGCAATCTGGCTACATTCTTGGAGATTCACCAAGGTTAAGTGTCTGAGAAGTGTGGCAACACACACACATGTCTATGAATATGCCTTTTCTAAGTAATTTTGTGATCTTAGCTTGTATTTTTTGCACTGGTCAGGGGGTTGGATTTCTAAACATAATGCAACCATAAGGAAAATGTACAGGTGGAGTGCAAGTATGGAGCCAAGTGGGAGGGAGTATTAAATCAATCTGTTAAATGAAGGCAAGATATTTTAGTAAAACCTATTCTGTACTGAGAACATGGGAAATGAGGAGATGGCAAATGTTTGGTTCTTGATGCTGGTACAACAGAACAATCTAGTGTATGGAACCCCAAGTAAGCTATCTGTCTCTCATTGTTGTGTCCAGCCTAGTCTAGACAAGGTGATAGAGTCCATTATCAAGACAGAATACAGAGAAAATTTGATGAAACTGAAATTATGTTTAACACCTCTCAAATATAAAGGGAAGAGGAAGCTGATTCAGATGAGGAATTGCTCCAAATGAAAGCCATCACATACAGAGTGCCTAAATCCTACCACAAAGCACTTCAAAGGAGGAACCAATGTGTTTTGACATTTTCACCTGTGCAAAACAGAAACTCTGAAGTTGAGAGTAGACAGACTTTTATGTATTAATTAGGAAAAGTGCTAGCATATTCCATATCCCCTCTCACCTTTCTTCACTCTGAGTCTTGGGAGTCTGACTTCCTTGGTTTGTTTCAACTCAGCTATTTTGTCCTCTCACTCCTACTTGAGTGGAATCTATGCTAGCAAAAATCAGAATGAGAAGGGGGAAGTGTTTTTTTTTTTATTTTCATAGTCTTCCCTGAGACTTCAGTTAGGTCGTGGTTCCGTGCCTTTACCTCAGGCCATATCTCCTGCCCAAGAGTCTAATTCTATATCTACAATTATGTCTGATTCTTGTAACCATACCCTTTCTTTGTCCTTGCAAAGAACTTTAAAAACTTGATTTCAAACACTAAGTAACCTGTTATAAAATATACTTACATGGATGCTGAGGGAAATAGATATAATTTTTAATTTTAGTCAAAATATTAAAGGATTTTATTTTTATGAATTGTTTTTAATTTCTATTTTTCTCTAATTGTGTAAGGTTTCCTCTGTTATGAGTCTAAAAAAAGAAGAAAAAGAACAATGTTCTATTATATACCTGTGAGAAGATTAGCATTGCTTCCATTTTTATCATAAATATATTGTACTCATAAACAAAAAAGGAAACCACTTGAGGTTTTATATGTACAAACCTAGCTCTAAGATATTTGTACTAAAATTTAGAAAAGGAACTACATCACCAGTGCCATCTCATGAGTATTATGCCTAAGTGATTGTGTCTGATTAGGAACTAAAAATATGCACTTTTCCAGTGGAAAAATAATTTCTGCATTTTCCTCATTATCTTTCAATTATGGGAGCAGATAAGGAAAAGCACATGCTTTTAAAGAGTATATAACTTTTGTCCCAAATTTTACAGGCACATCAACCAGGAAGAAGGAAGTACTTATAGTGTTACCTTCATGAAAGGAAGGGTAATCTCTCAAGGAACTAAGTAAAATTGAAAAAAAAAAAAAGAATTAAAAATGGGGGGAGGAGAGAATAAAATAAAGAGTGCAAGGAAACCAACAAGAAACAATTTTTAAAAATTGAGTATGTGCTATCTCCTAAGATCTGATTATCAACTCAGACTCACACAAATGATTGATATTAACTAGTATCAAAATTTCCTAAATAATTTTAATAGGATAATCATGACACTCTGACAAAACAGAGGGAAGTCTGGAACATCAAGGGGCTCACCAGGTTCTTCCTTGACCCATTACATGTGCATCTCTGGCCGAGAATAGATGAGGCCTCTAACTGAGGTTTGTGGGATTCCTCACATAGTAGGGAACATTTACATTATAAAACATCTCAGTTTTACACTATGTAGAATTACATATGCCAAGTGAGGTTTTCCAAGAAGCCACACCTCATTGAATCATAGGTCATAGGTCTCATTTCCTTGATAGCATCCTTTAGCCAAGGATATGTTACTAAAAACATTTTGCAGATACAGTATTTTACTCCTAACAAATATCTTTATGCTGTTTACTTGGAAGTCTAGTTGACAGAAAGATTAGACCAGGTGTTATGCTTTCTTATTTCGTCTTCCTGGACACATTCCTCTTTAGAAAGAATAAATGGATTCCCATTCAGCTGTATTACTCCTTCCTCCTAGAACATAAAAGAGAGTATATTAAGAATTAAGAGTGAAAAGATTTTTCTTTGACTAGAAAAAATAAATTAATTGCATAGGATTCTAACTATATGGATCCAGGTATAGTACTTTGTTAGAGAATAGCATCTATGAAACATAACATTGTAATGTGTGATTTTTGTGTTCATAGCAATAAACTTATACAAAAAGCATGACATAGTTAATTGGAGTTATAAAACAATGTTGAATTATATAAATAATTAAAATATAAATATTTAAAGTATAAATATCAGGGTTCCAGATCAAGTAAAGATAAATACATACCTCCCTTTGTATCCCACTAAACTCAACTGAAAAAAAAAATGGACAGAATGCAGGGACAGCTGTTTGTGAACTCTGAAAAATACAAATATGAGCAGGCAGATTGGGGAAGAAAACCAGAATTTGAGGTACCACTGAAACAGTGGGTGAGTTTACCATTTGTACCCCTCTGGTATCCTCTGGCCAGAATTCAATACAACCCAAAACCCAGAAGTAAGCACTTTTAGGTGGATAAAGTAAATCCAGAGAACCTCTGTAGTCCTGGCTTGAGTAGTAGTAAAATGGACTCTATAATTTCTGGTTCATCATAACTATCTTACTTTACCATATCATTATATTTACAATGGAGGACAACAGAGCTCTCTTGAAAAACAAGTTACAAAACCAAACAAACAAAAACAACAAAAACCTTGAATAAGTCATTCGGACAGAAGAAATGTGACTTTGCATGGATATAGAATACTTTAGGCACATGTATGAACAACATATATTTTCTTTACTAAATACTGAACTGGAAAATCAAAACATAAATCAATATGGAGTTCTCAATACATGTTTTGATCAAGGATCTGAAAAAAGCAGACATAGACAGTGATAAGCTGTGTATGTGTGTATGGGTAAACACATGCATTCTTAGGTAGGTGCTCATGTATTGAGGGAATAGGAAGAAAAAGTTTTCAGATTTGAAAAAAAATTAAGTAAAACAACACAGTGTCATATCTCTGTAATGAAAGTAGACATAGCACTCTGATAGTCACCATTTTACCCTAGTGTTCTAGAGAGGAGCTAAATTAAAAATATGTGCTTTTAAACATTCACATCCATTTTCCTTTCAAATTCTACTTAAGATGCAGAAAGCTAGAAAGAACGTCCCTCCAGCCAATAAACAAGAAAAAAAATCCATATAATCTATGTAACCATCTTTTTTCTTGATACTACCAGATACCTGAGGTCAGAGTGTGCTATGGACTGAATCATGGCCACCCCCCCCGAACATATTAAATGCAGAAATTGAAGCTATAACCTCCCCTATGATGGTATTTGGAGATGGATCCTTTGGGAGATAATTAAGTTTAGATGAGGTCATGAGGGTGGGGCTCTTATGATGAGATTAATGTCTTTATGAAAAGAGACACCAGTGACTTCTCTGCCTTTCATGTGAACAGAGGATGGACACAGTGAGAAGCCAGCTGCAAGCCAGGAAGAGAGCTCTTACCAGAAACCCATCATGCTGTCACCTTAATCTTAGACTTCTACTCCCTTGAACTATGAGAAAATAAATGTCCTTTGTTCAAGCCTCCCAGTCTATGGTATTTCATAATGACAGTTCAAACTAAGACACAACACAACTAACTAACTTAAAATTTAAGGAAAGAGAGATGCAAATGTGAGCTCTTGTTACCCAAGACACACAGTGGGTGTCATAGAAACTGGTAAGAAAAATTCAGCTAAAATGTTTAATTAACTGCTCAGAACCAAGCATGGAATAACCTGGAAGTATAGGAATCCTTGACCTAAGAATCAAGGGAAATCTATGCCCAACTATAGGATCTTAACATTGATCACAGGACAAAAAAACTAGAGAAAGCCTCTCACACAATACAGACTGAGTAGTGTCAAGGAACTGTTGCTGCAGATGACCTAAAGGTCCACCTAGATCCTTCTTCCCTATTATTCCTATAAAACAAAAAAGACTTAAAACTCTGGGACCCGCATGGTAAATACTGCCATACTCAGGGCATAAGTGAAACCCATCATAATAGGAGGAAAAGAACAGAAAAGAAAAACTTCTTCTTTGGGGAAACATAGTATTATAGATCCCCTGCCACTGGCAGAGGTGAGATCCGTGAGTCGTCCTCATCTCCAACACTGAAGGATGTACCACAAGATCAAAACTAAGGCTGGCCCAGCAAAATAAAATGCCAAATAATAATAATAATAATAATAATAATAATATTTTTTTTTAAATGGCAGTCGTCTACTGGGGAAGGGGCAGGAGCATGAAGAGAGAACATCTCTGAGGTGCTAGATTACAGAGAACACTTAAAACTGCTCTGGAAAGAAGCATTGAGGAAATGAGTCATAGCAACCCAACCTTCATCCAAAATACAAGGTAACATTAGAAGAATTTGAAGGGTATGGTGGCACATAACAACGGCAATAATTGAAAACAAGCTCAACCTCCACATTAAAGGCCAATCAAAAGAACAAAGTCAATCACAGAATACATTAAGACCAACTAGACATAATGTGTTAATGTTCTTCGATACCATACATGAACACATGGAAGGATTTCAGCACTGCATCCAAAAAAACAGTGAGTTGGACTGAATAGAAGAAAATATCTATACTAATGGTATCCAATAAAACTTCTTATCATGGGGCACCTGGGTGGCTCAGTCAGTTTATCATCTGCCTTCAGGTCATGACCTCAGAGTCCTGGGAGCCATCCCTACATCGGGCTTCCTGCTCAGAGGGGAGCCTGTTTCTTCCTCTCCTTCTGCCCTTCTATCCGCGCAAGCTTTCTGTCTCGCTCCTAAATAAAATCTAAAAAAAAAAAAACTTCTTGTGATGATGAAAATGTTCTGTAAACTTTCCATGTTCCATATGGTGGCCACTAGGCATATGAGGCTATTGAAAACTTTGAATATAGCTAATGCTATTGAGTAATTGAAATTCTAATTAATTCAAATAGCCGCATATGTTCTAGTAGCTAGTATATTGGACAAGTCAAAATGCCATTTTCTTATGAAAAATCACAACTCCCCACATTAAACATCACATCAAGTACCTAGGAACCAATTGTGTCCAATTAGATTGTTCTCAGAAGTTAAAAGAAAACTGAAAATTGACCTTTATCACGATAAGCCGCAAGATATATGCATTCTTTTTACTTTTGTACTGTGCATTCTCCTTTTCCACATGAATTTAAGTAGAAGTTTGCAGAATAGATTATAGAACATTTGGAATATTCACTAGTTCTTTAAAATCAATAGAAATCCAATTAGCTAAAAAACCTGACATTTTTGTCTCCCCCCTGCCCCCATGGAATAAACATAATCATAGATTACTGACACAGCAATATATCTGCTTTACATTCTGAAGATTTCGTGTCATAGTTTTACGCTTCTGCTTCCTTCCTTCGTCCCTCCCTCCCTCCCTCCCTCCCTCCCTGTCTCTCTCTTTCTTTTTCTTTCATTTATTTAACTTACCAAATCAAGTGATAGCTAAATGCATTTATATTGAAAACAAAAACAAAACTTGTGTTTTTCTTTACTTTTTAAATAAAATTTCCATAATTGGTATTCAGAAAAAATGCAAAAAGAAAAAGATAGACTCTTCTTGGAGGAAATGATTAATTTTTTTGCAAGAAATATTGTCTATTTCATCTAGACAATATTGTTTTATTTTTAATTATATATGTTTTTTGAGTAGAAAAGTAAAAGAATGGTTTTACTAAAGGATTATATCAGCATATATAAAGACATTATGAAAAATCCTGTTTTTCTAAGAGCAAAGAATGCTATTTTTACCTTTTTAATTATTCAGTACTGTTTCGCCTTTCACTACCAATACATTTTACGTATTTTATCAAGCTGTGTGTATGTGTACATGTGTGCATGTTCATGTATGTGCGGTATAGAGAGGTCAAGGAGTATGTGCATAGATATATCCAGGACTACATTTTTAAACAAGTGCTATTTCTATGCCCATAATCAATACTGGATGTGTGTACATTCCTGATACTGCCTCGTCAATGATATTTAAAATTTAATTATGATTAAAGTTGTATTTTCAAAAGTATAAAACACATCTTTTTCTTTGACCTTAAAATTCTTAATGATATGAAATAACATGCAATGTCTGGTTCATGTTTCTCTCTTCTTATCTTGAATGCTATCTCACCTTAAGTTTAATGCCTATAGGACAGTTAGTATTGAGACAGTAGTTCACAAAATTTTGTCTTAAAAGAGGCTTTGGAGACAATCTTGTTCATATGTCTGTCATCAACATAAATTACCTATTTTTTGGTAGATGATTTGAGCTTATATATTTGCCTATTCAAAAAAAAAAATCAGTACCCTGTGTTTTCGTCAACTTGTCCCTCTTTATCCCTATCTCCATATATAAGTCATACATGGGTAGCTTTTCACTTCCTATGAATAAACCAAATAAATATAGAAGAATGATGTTCATAATATTTAACAACAGTAAAGGTACACGCACAATCTTGTCAAAGGCTCTAAATAACCATAGTGCCAGACATAAATATACTGCACATACTACTATATCACTGTATTCCAGCTAGATGTCAGCCCTGAAAACATAAATGAATCAGAAAAGAAATGGAAAGTAGACATCTAAAATGTGTCCAGTGTTTTGCAAAATTGTACATCTTTCACAAAAATATATGATTTTCACAATATACTATAAAGTAAATTTTACTCTTTCTGTTATCCATATTAGGACACTTAGTGTTGATGAAATCCATTTACTTTCAAGAGAGTAACATTAGGGGCACCTGAGTGGCTCCATGGGTTAAGCCTCTGCCTTTGGTATGATCTCAGGTTCCTGGGATGGAGGCCTGCATTATGCTCAGCAGGAAGCCTGCTTCCTCCTCTCTCTCTGCCTGCCTCTCTGCCTGCTTGTGATCTCTCTCTCTCTCTGTCAAATAAATAAATAAAATCTTAAAAAAAAAGAGAGAAAGAGAGAGAGAGAAACATTAGGAGATAGAATTCTAACGTAAATCCTGAATTAAAGCTCAGTCTATCACATCCAGCACATGAAATGGACAAGAAGTGAAAGAATTACGCTAATCCCATAATAGTTAAAAGACACACAGCATACTTTTTTTTCTTTTTCTTCTTCCATTGTGATTTTATTTCAAGAACATTTGGAACTGATTATGGATTAAGAAAATTTGTCAAACATATGTGTACACTTTTTCTTTTCTTGGAGTAGAGCGTCTAGTGGGAAATGAACATCATTCATGCAAATGGATGATCATTGATTTCATCTGAAAGTGCAGATGAAGCCTATGCAAATGTGGTGGGTAGGAGGACAGTTCTACAGATCTGAAAATGTCACAAGGCACCTGGCCAGGTCTCTGCAATCACAGTTCTCTTTATTCTTCTCAGCCAGGCTTCATGGTATCCCCTCCCTAGTAAGGTGTCTGGTTTCAGCCTAGACTCCTCTTTTCTAATTGCACTTCCACAGAGTCCTCATGATGCTTCTCACCAAAATGTTCACAGTTACCTAACTTGTTATTCCCAATCCCTTCTTAATGTATATTTTATATCTACTACAGTTAGTTACTCAGTGTTTCCTCCCACTGTCTTTGTTCTCCACACGTTTTAACTTTTGAGAATTTTTTTTTTTAATATTTTAATTATTTGACAAAGAGAAACACAGCTAGAGAGGGAACACAAGCAGGGGGAGTGAGAGAGGAAGAGCAGGCTTCCCACTGAGCAGGGAGCCTGGGGCCGGGCCGATGCGGGGCTAGATCCTGGGACTCTGTGATCATGACCTGAGTGGAAGGCAGATGCTTAAGGACTGAGCCACCCAGGTGCCCCAACTTTTCAGAATTTTAATCAAAATATATTCTTATGTTTATGCATGTATAATTGTACTTTAGACATTAAAATCCAATCACCTTTCTAAATATAAAAACTAATAGCCTTAAGACATTTGCATTAATGTTAAAACATTAAACATTTAAGAATTTACAAGATTAATTAGCAGTATTTACATAAGCTTTTAAAGTAAGCCTAACCTCATTAAAAGTACAATTTTTATAATAAAATCATGGCTTACCCAGGTTTCCAAGTTATGGATTTGATTCACCTGTAGAAACCATATTTACTTTATAAAAAACAACTTCAGAACTCAGTGTAATTTTAGTTCATTTGGAGCTCTCTAGATCTTGTTAAGCTGTGTATGTCATTGGTTGTGTTTTTTGGAAGACCCAGATTGGAAAAAATATCAGAAATAACTTTAAAATTTTCCTCCACCTTAATCTTACATACAGTAGCTAATGAGATATCGTCTATAAACAGTCTGAAAATCTGAATGAGTGACCAAAAAAAAAAAAAGGGAGAAATTTATTGATAAATGCCATTGCAGGAAAGCATCAATAAATAAAAGTACAAAGTAGACAATTAAGGTAAGCAATTACAATTCTAGTACAATACAATTATGTGGAAAGGAACTTTCTCTGAAATAATAAAACCACTGATTTGGCACCAGAAGTGGGACTGGCTGAAGCTACATGGAGGTCTTTGCTAAGTTCTAAGAGTCCAGCTGTATGACCACAAACTTGCTCAAACTCACTTTCTCAAACTGGAGCAAGTCATTTCAGCACCATTAGATGGAACAGAGCAATATCTAAATGAATCTATCAGTGTTTAGAAACATGAGTCAACTCAGTGGCTTTCACAGGGCAGAAAGACTAGGCTAGGAAATAACATTCTGTAGCAGAATCAGTTAAAGGGAAAATCCCAACTCTACTGCAAAGCCTCCACCTGGCCAATTCAACAATCATTCTAAAAACAATCAAAAACATTGATATTACTCCTCGGTTAATGATTCTATATAGCTGGAAGGCTACAATTTCTTTATTGAATATTATAACATCAAAGTCATATATTAGCATGTAAATTATGACTTACACTAAATGAATATTATAGCTGTCAACTATCTTTTTTTTCCTATAGTTGGAAATGACTTTTTTTTTCTGAGTTGGCAAAGACTTCCTTTGCTTTACCTAACCTAGTGCAATTTATACCAAGTTGATATATTTGTTTTATGATGCCTAACAGAAAGAAATTTTTTAAAAATACAAATAGGGGAGCCTAGGTGGCTCAGTTGGTTAAGTGACTGCCTTCGGCTCAGGTCATGATCCCAGAGACCCGGGATCGAGTCCCACATCGGGCTCCCTGCTTGGCGGGAAGCCTGCTTCTCCCTCTCTCACTCCCCGTGCTTGTGTTCCCTCTCTCACTGTGTTTCTCTCTGTCAAATAAATAAAATCTTTTAAAAAAAGAAATACAAATAAATATTGTATCTGAAACAAAATGCCATGCAAAAAACAAATATAAATTTCATTATCATTAAAGGAAAAATTAAAAAGTGTATCACTCTATTTCAAAATGTAAAATTTTATCAAAATCCTACTATAATTAAGCTGCTAGATAAAGCCATTCTAAATTAGGTTTATCCTTCTTAATATTCCCTTGACCCCTCTAAATTTAGTTTTTCTAGATCAGAGCTTGAACATATTATCTAATATTGAATAACAAAATGACAAAACACCAGTTTCTGGGACACATGTTACTTATACCTTTAAAAAAATGAGAGAAGATATAGTGTCTATTCTGCTTCATTAAAATTTGGTTGGAAAATATTCCAAATAATGTACCCAGCTTGACCTTGAGAAAAATAACTTCATAATAGACTTTCATATTCTCTTTGGTAAAGGACTGTTTTATTTTCACACATTTCGACACAATCTTTGTCAATTAATTATTACATGGGAAGTCCTTCCCTGATATATAAAAACAGGAAGAAGAAATGACTACTGAGTTTATTGCATCATACTTTATGAATCTCATGAGTTTTATTTGTCAAGTTTATGTAAAGTATGTTTTTGTATTAGGTGACCATTCAGATAGTAGTTTACTAATCCCCCCTTGTCAAATGCTTATCACAGTGATGCTTCCTCTCTCTCTACTCCGTCTTGCTTAAGATGTTAGCAGAAGAAAAATAAGCAAGAAAAATTTATGGATATAGAAATCTGTCTCAGGGATGCCTGGGTGGCTCAGTTGGTTAAAGCTTCTGCCTTCTGCTCAGGTCATGATCTCAGGGTCCTGGGATCGAGGCCTGCATCTGGCTCTCTGCTCAGTAGGGAAACTGCTTCCTCCTCTCTCTCTGCCTGCTTCTCTGCCTACTTATGATCTCTCTCACTGTCAAGTAAATAAATAAAATCTAAAAAAAAAAAGAAAGAAAGAAAAAGGAAAGAAATCTGTCTCGGGTTTAGTGAAATAGTGAATATCAAACAATGAAATAGTGAATATCAAGCTTTCAGTTTTCCAAAGACTATTAGTAAAGAAATGAACAAACAAGCAAAGGGTAAAAACAGTGCAGGGTGAGATGGGATATTTGGGGACATTAAGAAGAGGAATCATGTCACCTTTGCTACTCTGCTAGAGTTGGAGGGGTTAGGGTCTGGGGTCTGAGAATGAGACACTCGCTCTGCAAAACTGTGATGAAGTTTCAGCATTTCATCACCTTGTTTTCCTTGAATATAAAGGATGGATTTGATTCATTAACCTTGGCCCTTCCACATTCAATATCCCCCACATAAAAAAATGGAGTCTGAATAACAACTCCCAGCTGATTTTAAGGGTTACAAATTGATATCCAAGACTTTTTATAATTTTGAAACATTTTAAATGTTTTCTTTAAAAGTTATGTAAGCTATGTATTAATATTTAAACCAGCATCTTTTGGCATGGGAATTAAATAATGAAATATGTAAGGTTGTCGGCATACTTTTAATATTTAAAAAGGATTGCCTAGTTTTATAATACTTAGGGATAAAAGTCTCAATATCAGTTAGAATGATTTCACACACCTAAATGTGAATGAAAATGAAATGAGTAGAGAAGATTGTCAACTTTTTTTTTACTATGCAACCCACGATGCCAAATGTGACATCAAAATTTCACAAATCAAAGAGCACGTTAGACCTTTCCTGACAAGATGATGCACTTACAAACCCATAGGCAGCGATCCTTTTAGAAATCATCGTGACAGCCACTTCATGAAGGCTTACATCATTCTGGTGACATGTCCTATAGTCTAAACACTCTCCTTGAAGAGCTGTCCCAGATATAGCCTGCAGTACCAAAGTGAGGAAGGACATTTACAAGGCCTGTGCTGTGTTCGGGGAGAATGAGGTTAATATTTTCCTTCAGCAATGAGGGTCTGCAGGCCAGTGTCATTGATACAGAGACTGCTAGGGAGAGGGAAGCAGAGCTGTGAATTAGTTTCTCCCTTTGCCCTCTGTGGATGGTATGAAGAATATGTTTAAAAGGGCAAAATGATTTAGCTTGGAAACAGGGCATAAGATTAAATTTCTTACTTTCTTTCTTCTCTTTGCAGATTAAAACTCATCTATTACCTATAAGGCAGCAACTTGTCTTGGAGATTCAATTCTCTATTTTCCCTGAGGAAATACAAACACTAACTTGATCTTTCTTTAGCAGTAATCTCTAAAATGTGGCAGATGTACACAATTGCAGTGACTCTGTAGCTGCTTTCAGAGTTTCCTCAGCCCCTACAGAGAATAACATACATGTTGATATTGAACTAGTCAGGTTACGATCATACCCACTGATCTGTTCATTCAGTAGCCTAGTCAGTATTTCAGTCTGGCTTTAGGATTTTCATTGAGCAAAATTGAACTCTCTGCCACACATGTCGGTATCTGTGAAAAGCACATAGATAGTATATGGTCCATATCTTAGAGAAAGGGTAAACATGTGAGCACGTAATCGTAATATGACTCACAAGTATAATATTTGGAGTGTGAAAAAAATACAGCCCGAGGCACAGATTTCTAAATCCTTAAAATCTAGCTTTCATAGGCTACTTATTCTATAAATGTTTATGTGTATAATTTTATATATTTTATCATGTGTATATGAATGACACGATCAAGAAAACAAAGAGTTTCTACTTGAACTTTTTGAATAACAATTTTTTAAAGAGTTTATTTATTTATTTATTTGAGATAGAGAGGGAAGGAACAGGAGCAGGGGTGAGGGCAGAAGAAGCAGACTCCACCCAGGACCCTCCCTGAGATCATGATCTGAACCAAAGGCAGATGCTTGACTGCTTAACTGACAAAGCTGCCACGCTCCCCTAACATCTTTTTTTGATGAAAATCTCGGGGTGCCTGGGTGGCTCAGTTGGTTGGGCGACTGCCTTCGGCTCAAGTCATGGTCCTGGAGACCCGGGATCGAGTCCCACATCGGGCTCCCTGCTCGGCGGGAAGCCTGCTTCTCCCTCTATCACTCCCCCTGCTTGTGTTCCCCCTCTGGCTGTGTTTCTCTCTGTCAAATAAATAAAATCTTTAAAAAAAAAAAAAAAAAAAGAAAATCTCAAGATAGACTTTGATTGACACTGGACATATAGAGAATGTCTCTCTGTGTGGGTAGTGGCCACACTGGGACCAAGAAACAAAGCGGGTCAGATAGTCTCTTTTTTCTTATTTTTGTAAGCATACAATTGGACTTTAGTCCTTTATATTTCAGCATAAGAGTAATGAGAAAAGAAAATCTTCCCTGGAAGAATACACCATGCAGAAAGAAAATGCAAACACACAAGACAGCCCAGAGGCTTTGCCTCTTGCCTTACACAGTGCTGATGTTCAGTTGCTGCCCAGCATCATGAGGACAGAAGCCTCAGTCCCAGCCCTTTGTGTGTTGCATGTCTCATGGAAGAGGGAGCAGGTGTCCTACAAGTTAGAGAGATATAAGAGCAAGGGAGGGGGTGGGTGATGAGTAAGAGAGGAAGGGAGAGAGAAATTGAGACAACTTAGCTGAGAGCAGCCTGAAAACCTTTTCATTTCTTTGGTGTGCTAGGAAGGGGGTGAAGGCTGAGAGGAAGAGGGGAGTCATTCCAGAGACCACTTGAAAGATTAACTGTGGTACTTGCATAATTCAGAGTTTTACTTCTACTTACTTTGGAGTGGAATGAGGTAGGAATGGGGGAAAGGAGAGAAATGATCCCACTAAAAGACCACAAGTTGTAACAGAGGTATCAGCAAAGGGCTGTTGTAGTTTGGAACTGAAAGGGGTTATAAATTAACGTTGTGTAGGGGGATCAGAAAAGGCTCCAGCAGTAAGTAATATTTCATGATGGGCATCCCTAATACTTTCAAAGATATCCTGGAATAGCTCTAATCATCCCAGGAATCAGAGTCTGCTAATTAGAAACATCTCTCTGAATCTATTTAGTAGTTTACTTGTACTGTAGCGTATTATAATTTTTACATTACTTTAAGATCCACCAACATTGAAAATAGGTTTACTAAATAATAAAAACCACAGCAATTTGATCTGGAAAGCAGTGAATGGTGTTACACAACTGCAATGTACTGTCTTTTCCTTTCATCATTTTTTCTTTGCATTTTAATGAAAATATCCCCACTATTGCTTGAGAGTAGCTGTGTGTACTGCTCCATAGAGTCCTAACAACTACACGGAACTGCTTTGGCAGCTTCTACACATGCACACACATGCCATGATGGAACCACTACATACACTCTCCTTTGTTCTGTTTTGATCCTGCCAGTTGGACACTTCTGTACGTGACGATGAAATGTGGTAGACAGGGGATGCAGTTGGAATCATAAAATCTCAGTTTCAGCCTCAGTTTTTCTAGGTTTGGAAATTGAGTAAGTCATGTAATTTCTCTCCTTCACCAAGTTATGATCATTAAATCAAAGAAAACAAGATGTTACTTTATGTGCTTATAGACTAGTGATATTATTAATAGGAAAAATTCACAGTTCCTGAACTATAAGAAATTATGGAGTTTTAAGAAACTCTGAGGAAGGATGGTATTAAGCAAAGATATTCATAAACAGATCAGATTATAAATACATTGCTTTCAAACCAGTCTTAATATGTTTGTTCAGTATCTATTTCCATTATTTATATTTCTTTTATTAAGTAGCTATGGTCTTATATTCGAGTTGTAAATAATTAAAAGGAGAGGAGCATGAAGGAATATCCATATTATTGCCATTTCTTATGAATTCTAATAATATACATAATTCCACACACTGTCATGTTGATTTTGGTTGTATTTTTAATTGGCAATTTTTGTGATATTTGATCATGTGTTTTTAATAGTTATTTTTAAAGAGGAGAAAATGTTTAAATCACTAGGGATATTATATGAAAATGGGCAAAAGGTAATAAACTAAAAATAATTATAAAATCATGATAATTCTACCTTAATGAATTTATGATTTTCAGCCAAAATTTTAACAAATAAGGTACATAATTTATTTTTATGCAACTGACATGTATTCTAAAATCGGAGTTATGGGTGCCTGGCAGGCTCAGTTAGTAGAACATGACACTCTTGATCTCCGGGTTGTAAGTTCAAGCTCCATGAAGGGTGTAGAGATTACTTAAAAAAAAAATCAGAGTTACAACTCTAAATATTAAAAAGTGAGATGTTGCTGTGCCATCCATAGTTTTAAAAAGAAAACAGTCTTCTCATTTCATAAGAATCTTAGAAGTGTTTAAAAATGAAATAAATGGACTTCTGGTTTCTGATGCCACATGTAAGGAGTTGAAAGTTGCCACTCCATCCTAACAGCAAGTAAAGAAAACAAAACAAGCAATAAAACAGGATGAAAAATTAGCAATTCTTGGATTTATAAGAAAGGGGAGGGAGTGCCTCGCTGGCTTAGTCAGTTGAGCATGTGACTCAACCTCAGGGTCTTGAGTTTAAGTCCCACGCTGGGATGTAGAGATTACTTAAAAAAAAAAAAAAAGGCAACAATAACAACAAAATAAAAATAATAAAAGAAAAGGCCACTGGGCAGACCAGATTAGAGAGAAATAGGTGAGTACAGGGGATTCCTGCTACTGGAGATGAGTATAAATGTTTGCAGGAACCAGTGCCTTGGTAGGAAAACCTATTCTCTAATTGACAAATTGCCAAAAGCTTGGCATGGATACCAGTGAGAGTTAAAAATTCCAGGAAGAAAAAAAAAAAAAAAAAACAAAACTCCAGGAAGACCCGGGCATAGATGGGCTCCCAGGTTTGTGAGATTTAATTCCAGGGACTTGACAAGGTTCAAACAAAAAATATGACAGGAAAATCCCCTGATGCCAGAGCATTCTGTCCTTATCAAGTTCTGCTTTCAGAAGAAACTAGTTAACCAAAGCCTGAACTGATGCTGGGGTGTTTATTATCACAGCCTAGCTGACCTGGTGCAAGAACGATACCAGTTCAGTTCCACTCTAGCCTTCCATGAGTGAGAAGGGAAGTACCCATCTTCAGTCCACTTTAGCCATTGTGTCCCAACTAAGGGAGACAGAAACAAACTGAGAAACACTTGTGAAATTCATAGTCCAAAAGCATAGGCTGACGGGAAGACAGAGACCTAACATAAACTATATGCACCCCCGCATCTGCCCCTCACCCCCACAGCTCATCACCACATTATTAAAGGCCTACTAAAACAGTTTCTTTTGCCTGACACATTATGTCCTTCTATCAAGAAAAAATACAACGCATACTAAAAAGAAAAAAATATATATACATGTAAAAATAATTTGAAGAGATAGAGTAAGCTTATTAGGTGACCATTCCAGTTAACACTCACAGAAGATTGATGTGCATCTCACACCAGTGCATGCATGTTGGCCAAGCTAATCATACCCTGAGTATTTTTGAGTTAATGTCTGTTCAACTAAGGTATTTAGAGCCCAGCTCAGCTAGTCTTCATTAGCCATTTATAATACATATAAAACAGCATAGGAATGTGGTCATGGTATTAATTTGCTCAGGCTGCTATAACAATGTACCACAAGCTAGTTGGCTTTAGCAATACACATTTATTGACTCAGAGTTCTGAAGGCTAGAAGTCTGAGATGAGGATGTTGGCAGGGTTCCTTCTTTTTGAGGGCTGTAAGGCAAAATCTGTTCCATCCCTCTCTCTTAGCTTCTGGTGGTTTGCTGGCAATCTGTGTTATTTTGGATTTGTAAATCGTGTTCTCACTGGGTCTTCACATTATCTTCTTTCTGTATCTCTCTCTTTCTCTTTCTCTCTTTTCATATGGCATTCTTTGTATAAGGACACCAGTCATAGTGATTTAGGGACCCACCATATTCCAGTGTTACCTTATCTTAACCAATTACATCTACAGGGACTCTGTTTCAAAATAAGGTCATATTCTAAAGTGCTAAGGTCTTGAACATCAGTATATGAATTTTAAGGGAATGGAATTCAACTCAACAACCATCTTCACCATTGACTTGCCACTCGACATATCTTAAAAGTTAGGGAAATGTGCTTTAATGTACTGATATGTTCCAAGCCTAAATTAATATTTAAGAGATTACTTTTGTCTTATTCTCACTGATGAGTGTATACACACACACACACACACACACACACAGACATATATATGTAAGCGTAATAGAATATAATAGAATATAGAATTGAATCTGTTTCTCTTATGATCTTAATAAAATTTCTAGTGTGCCCTTTCAGCATCATTTTATTTACTAGAGGAAACAGTACCATCATGTAAATAAGCAAAAAATAAAAAATAAAAATTTGAAAATTGAAATATCTACCTCTTGCAATATCCTATTTAGTCACTACTAATAGACATATATGTAATTCTAAGATTTTAGTATGACATTATAGTTTTATATTAATATCTAAGATTTATTTGCTATGTAACTATAATAAAATCTCTCAGTTCACCTATAGAAGAGCTCATTAATTAGCATGCAGCTTCCTGCCTTTCCAGATTTATTCACCCTAGAGCTCTTAAATACCTTAGTTATGAGAATTAGAACATAGTAAGCTAATGATTTATTTCTGGGCTCATAAAATCATTTGATGCCTTGACCTTCAGAACATATTTGTTAGTAATGAAGAATATACCAAATACCAACTTCTAGTTATCTATAATACCAAAGTGAATTATTAATAGATAAAACAGATGTTTAATATACCAATGATACAATTACATTGTGGTGGATATTTCATTCACAAGTACAGAGATATAAATATAAATGAGGGAAGAATATGAATTTCTAAACTTTGAATTTTTTTTAATATTAAAAGAGCTTAAGTGTCCTACAGAATTCACTTCAAGGTTCATCTGTTTACTCAGTCTATTGCCTGAGGGAGTGTAGAAAGAGAAAATTTATTTGAGGAGAAAATTAGATAATCACTGGGGGGAGTTGATTGAATGCTGACAAAGTGTCAGCAAGTTGCTTCTTTAATTTATGGATTTAATCATAGAAAGTTTGCTAGAGCTGGGAAATGTGCACATACTTTAACCAATATGCCAACTTTTACAGGACTTAACATTAAACTTTGCTCAACTAAAATTTTAATACTATATTCAAAGTTTTATTCATTCATTCATCCATTAAGTAATTATTGAGTATTTGCTATGTATATCATTTGGAGATCTGATTGCCCCACAAGTTAATAAGATTTTAAGAGTGTATAGCAGGACTTTTCATTCTGAAAAGCTCTAATGAAGGAGGCTTCCCAGAGAAAATTGTGTTTATGCTAAATCTAAGGGATCATTGGGATTAGCCAGGTAAAGTCAGCTGGGATAAGGGAGAAAATGTTGGATGAGATAGGGAAGTGGATATTTCAGGCAGAGAAAATAACATCCATAAAGACCTGAAGCAAGAATATGGCACATTGTGGTTTCAGCTTCTTAGTATATAGGTTATGAGGTAGAACTTTATGCAAGTAGGCATATGTAACATTTGAGCCATATAAAAGAAAATCAGACTGTATTTTAGTGATTGAACTGGGAAACCATAGAGGAGCTTTTACTGGTGAAGTGTGTAAATAGATTAGCATATTACAAAGATCACTCCAGCTATAGACTGGCGAATGTATTGAATGGACAAATAACTAGAGGCCAGAAGGCTGTAAGGTTGTTGCTGTACATTAATGTGTGCCTGGTAAGTAGGCTATGAATAACAGACAGTGGGTAATAGTTGTAGAAATGCATATTGGGTATTGAATTTTGTGCTTTTGGGTATGAATGAGGAAAGAGAATTGAAGTCAAAAAAGATGAGGTACCAGCTTGTGATTTTGAAAAGAAGTGATAACTTGACCCAAAACAAGAATGACAATTTAATTCTGCTCAATAGGTCATTGCAACCTGTAGATTCAGCAAAGAAGGATTTTTGCTCATCTATTTCTGTGTTTCAGTCTGGTTCTGTCTGCTATTACAAAGTACTAAAGACTCAGTGGTTTATAAATAACAGAAATTTATTTCTCAAGAGTAAGTGTTTCTCATATTATTCGTAAGCCTTGGGTTGATGTCCAGAGTACTAACATGGTTGTTGTGGTTGTGGTTCTTGCTGCTGCTGCTGTTGTTTGGAGGGGTCTTCTGGTCAATTTTGTCCATCTGTATGATTGTTTTGTAAAAAGGGTTTGCTGACCTCACTGAGACATAGTGTAAAATCCCTAACCAGTACTTTCACATCATAACATATAAGACCTTCAGTAATTCAGAGTGACTGAGGTAAATGTCTGTATTATGCTAAAAGTTAAAGAGCAGATACAGCTTTTCCAAGGGCAGAATATACAAGATGGTTCAATGAGACAGAGTCACCTCTTTGTTTACAACAGCTTGGAAAGGAACATCAGATCTACCTTTGGATGAATCCGGTTTTGAAAATACTCCAAATTTAGTCACCTAAATTTCTACAGCTCTGTCAGTCATGGTATGATTATTATGTCAGTAAAAATTACTAGAAATGCTAAATGACATTTAATTTTGTCATATATTTGGTTGTTAGTTTCTAACACTTGCTTACTTAGTGAATGGCCAATATGATCTAGATGGTAGCTAAAAAAAAACACCACTTCATTTCTCCAAATACACACTTAGGCTCAAGTGATCATTGGTTTGTTCTCTGCAGGAGAGAAACAAGACCAGTTATGGTGGAGAAATAAAGTTCAAACCTGAATAGGTAATCAATTGATTTATGCAGCTTATCTTTATACAGATTTAAAAATATGTATATGATACATCTATCTACAGATAAAGAATAAATGTATGGACAAGGACATCTTGTTCAGTTTAGTTCTAAAAGTGAAGTTGAATATTTTCTGGGAAGATATATTTATGTAATAATTATTTACTGGCTCCTCCCTAATTTATCAGGCATTTTAAAAGTGTTAAAGGTCTGGGGGCACCTGGGTGGCTCAGTGGGTTAAAGCCTCTGCCTTTAGCTCAGGTCATGGTCTCAGGGTCCTGGAATCAAGGCCCGAGCTCTCTGCTCAGCAGGAAGCCTGCTTCCTCCTCTCTCTATGCCTGCCTCTCTGCCTACCTGTGATCTCTCTCTCTGTCAAGTAAATAAATAAAATCTTACAAAAAAAAAAGTTTTAAAAGACTGAAAAGAATAGGATGATCCCACTCTTCATAGACTTTATAGAAAATAAAGGACCATGTAAATTTGTTATTGCTCTATGCGTGTGTGTGTGTGTGTGTGTGTGTGTGTGTGTGATTAAAGCTGTAACAGAGATCTTTCAGAGTCTTACTAAGTAATGAAAGGAGAGTGACCAAGTACCTAGGTCAGGTAAAGATGATCAGCAAAGGCTCACAAAATCAAGTACTGTTAGATTTCCTGTGCTCATGTGGTTCAAGGGAATAAGATTTTCTTCACATAGCCAAATCACAGGCATCATGGCCATTGTTGACATCATTCACAATGTGTATACCCATGCATGTTGTATATAGAATATAGTTTGTATTTTATATAAATTTATTTATAGCTCAGTTACTTGTAGTTTCCTGAATGGTGACACACAATCTTTCCATTGATTAAAATTTCCAATGTGAAAGTAATTTAGGTATCAGAAATGCTGTATATTTAACTATCAATTTTTGAGGAAATATTATATTTTATTCCCTTAGCAGTACCTATTAATTGAAGATACATAAGCTATTTTTGCACTCAATTTCTTTCATCTTTCAACTCTTCCTCTCGATATTTTATTTCTACAATTAAAATAACTTTTTCCCCAGTTTGATTCTTTAGTTCACTTTCAGTGTGTTGTTCCCATAAATCTTAGCACTTAACATTGATTAGCTTAATATTCAATCAAGAATTTGGAAATGAGATTCCACTTATAAGCCAAATATCAATAAATTTCAAAGATGTTTCGCATCAATCAAACATTTGAAAATTACCAAAAATATTTTTATTATTCTGAAATATTATATATGATGTTGAATATACTCTTTCTAAAAGGCACTACTGTTTCAACCTGTGAAGTCTATAAACTATTCAACTCAGCATTGTTTTCAGTACTTTTTGACTAAGTTGTTTAAAATAATCTGTCACACCTTCTAAAGACATGAATCATCAGTTACCAAAGATGAAAATTATTTTACTTTAAGCATGATATTAGATGCTACAGACCATTTAAAAACTTTTCAGCGAGTTTTCTCTTGAAAGTTCATGTACATTTTGGATTTCAAGCACCCATGTACTGTTCTATTTGATTCCAAGTAATCATTATCAGGAAAGCTGACTTTGACCCATTAAAATTAGAAATGTGCTAATATTTCAAGGAAAGGCAGACATAGTAAGATAATGATGTTTATACCTCAAATATAAATTACAATTAACACTGTGGTACAAACTATGCTTCAAGTGGTGATACAAACCATTCAAGTGCAAACAATCACAGCAAAAAACAAGGTGACATTTAGCAGGTGAACATGACTCAATGAGCTGTGAAAATCAATTAAACAAAAATAGCTTGTTCTAAAGAAATGAAAGAGATCAAATGAATCCTACTTTAACCTTTAACCTGGGTTTGTCCTGAATTGTACCTGCTAAACAATACTCAATTTTTTCTCCAAAGGCCATTTCTTTTTTTTTTTAAGATTTTTTATTTATTTGACAGAGAGAAACACAGCCAGAGAGGGAACACAAGCAGGAGGAGTGAGAGAGGGAGAAGCAGGCTTCCCACCAGGCAGGGAACCCAACATGGGACTCATCCCGGATCTCCGGGATCATGACCTGAGCCAAAAGCAGTCGCTTAACCAACTGAGCCACCCAGGCGCCCCCCAAAGGCCATTTCTTGAGAGCTGTTGTGTAAACACCATTCCCATATATACACAGACACACACACACACACACACACACACACACACACACACACTCCTTCATACACACACAACTCACATTCAAATATCTGCATCTGTGTTTGAATATTCTTTGCCCAATGATGCAGAAATATCTTGAACTATGAGATTTTTATTTACATTTGATAAGAATCTTGCTCAAGGACTTTGCTTAACAAAATGGGCACTTAGACATTTTTGCACTTTTAAAGTTACTGCAAATATTGTTTATGAATAAGATAGTCTATATCTAGTCCCATGCTCATTTTACAGAAACTATAAAAGAGACAAAAACATGTGCCAATTCATTGTACATTCTCCCTCACCTCCTCTTTTCTTCCTTCCTCCCTCATATTCTATATTTCCTTTGTCTTTCTTGCTTTTCTCTTCTTGTCTCTTTCATTCATAGAATACAGTTATTATAAGGATATATAAATTCTCAGTGGGGAGGTACTTTTTATGAAGATTTCACTGGTAGTTATTATATGTGTAATATTGCATAAACAAAAATATATGGTCAAAACTGAAGAAATGATTGAAATTATACTTACAAAAAGATTTTACATTTAGGGACACCTGGGTGGCTCAGTTGGTTAAGCAACTGCCTTCGGCTCAGGTCATGATCCCAGAGTCCTGGGATCAAGCCCCGCATCAGGCTCCCTGCTCAGTGGGAAGCTGCTTCTCCCTCTCTCAATCCCCCTGCTTGTGTTCCCTCTCTAGCTATGTTTCTCTCTGTTGAATAAATAAATAAAACCTTTAAAAATGAAAGAGTTTATATTTAGCTATTAGCAACTGATAAATGAAAATAGTAAAAGTGAGTTTTAAGTTATATGATAACTCTTTATAGGGCTGCTTTATATCGGTTGTAAATTTTCAAAAAAGACTTTAATTTCAAGCCCAAAGAATAGTTTAAGAAACAGTTGTTATCATATAGAAGTTAAGTTTAAGTAGTAGGAAGGTCCTCAAGTATGTATAAGCCTGTAATCCAGGAGCTAAATAAGGACTCAGTGTTCCAGTTACTAATGACCTGCTAGATCATCTTGCTAGAAAATGTATGTCCAGACTCTTCTATTTAGACAAGTTATTTCTGTGTGGTATTTTACTGTTACTTATAATCTCTTTATAATGAGCATTAGTTTCAGTTAGACTTCCTTAATTGGAAAGCAGAGTATATACATGTAAAGGTCATTTACTGTCAAAGCTAGTTTCTTCCATCACACTAGAAGTTGTAGGGTTGTTTGATCATTTCAGTTGTCAATGATGTCATCGATAAGGGGCTGCTGGGTTGTTACCAAGAGCAACGAAAGGCATTGCTTGATGGATATAGTAATTGCAGTACCACTGTGGGGCTGAAGTTAAGCCTCACTACTCTTTAAAAAATATATTCAGAACATGTTACCTTGATAATTAATCAGTTTGAATCACATTTTGGGGGTGGCAGGGATTAGATAGAAAAGATGGTTGATATTTCACTGTTAACCTCGATGAGAAGAGAAAATTAAACTGCTTACCAGGAATCCTAGTGGGATAAGAAACTCAGAAACATCTTCTGAGGATTTAGATTATCCATATAGACCATAAAATCTGTTTTAGATTGCTGGATGGTAGCATGTGTCCTGGGAAAGGGACTGACATACATCTGAATAAATAGCTTAATATTATCATAATTTGTTTTCACAATTAGGCTTATGGTAATATTGAAATATTTTAATGATTTAGTCGATATTTACATTGACTCTATATGATTTTCTTGCCTTATAAAAATGTACACTAAGATGGTAATTTTTTAAAGATTTTTTTAAATTTATTTATTTGACAGAGAAAGAGATCACAAGTAGGCAGAGAGGCAGGCAGAGAGAGATGAGGAAGCAGTATTCCTGCTGAGCAGAGAGCCCGATGCTGGCCTCCATCCCAGGTCTCTGAGATCATGACCTGAGCTGAAGGCAGAGGCTTTAACCCACTGAGCAAACCAGGTACCTGTAAGATGGTATTTTTAACAGTACTAAAAGTATTCTCAGCAGGAGGCAGACTAACTTTTAAATTTTTTATTAAAAATTGAATAAATTAGATCATATTCATAATGCTATTTTGATGAAATGCAAGAGTAAAGGCATAACTATTAAAATATATTTAAGATATATAACAGAATTAAAATATACTTGGGGATTAAAAAATTACCCTTTTGACAGGAATTAGTGTTAAGCAAACACTAACAAGGTCAAAATACTTGCTTCATAAAGAGCTGTTATTTGGGGGGGATAATTTAAGATTGTAAATATATTTCATATTGAAAATACACAGTTTGATTTCAAGCAACACAGTCTTAATAAGATTCTGATCATTGTTCAATGCTAACATTTCCATTTTTTTAGAGTTTCAGTAAACAGGCATAGCTAGAAGCTGCCCTGCCTTTCTAATGTCTTGTTGCCCTAAAGAGTTCTCATTAGAACTCAGAAATAAGATATAATATCCCAAGTAAGCAATATACACTCACAGTGTGTGATTGTCAGGAGAACATTCACTTTGTTTGATATGTCTCTCCCTTTCTAGTACACAAAATAGGACTAAAGAACTTTCACATACCTTCATCAGTGAATTTTAGATCTTGTAAATTTAATAATTCAGTACTTACGAGTAGATGCATAATTTACACTCTGATAATTCAAATACTAGAATGTCTATGAGGGTAAAAAAAATGAAATGAAATTTAGCTCTTTAAATGTGTAATTGTTGGTAGTAATGAAAAGTCAAGTCTACTAAGCTTTGTCTAATATAAGATTCCTTTCTTTTTAAAGTATTCTATATACATTATATCATTGTTGTCATTGTCAATAGCATCAATATTGAACAATGTCAATGAAAGCAAAATGTCCACCATTGGAATTTGATCATAAAGAAGCACAGCAATATTATATAAGTATACTTATATGCATATATTTTACACAGACACATACACACAAGTAACTATAGACTATTAGGAACCTGCTCATTTGTTCATGATTTAGATTAGTAGATTTTTATTTGTTATTGACTGAATGTGATCTAAAAACCCCTATCATAGTCTTTAATGATTACCAGTTTTCCTGATGATCAGTAATCTGTACAGTTTAGGCATTGATTAAGTCTGTTATTTTCTGGCAATAGTTTATATGAAAAGAAATCTTATTATCCAGTATTCTTCCACTATTAATGCTACTGCTTCTCTTCCCTCTCTGCTCCTTCTTCTTTTATCATTCTCTGTAAATTCAGTTGAGTTGTTTGAGTTTTCATGGTACAAACATATGAGCTAAGCAGACCTGGGGTAACTATAAAACTTGTTCAAGTTAAAGATGCTCCACTTCCTTACATATATATAAAAATATGGACCCTAGATAGTCCATAGGCTAGAATATTTTCCATATTTGTCCTTGTTTTTCGGGTTGTTGTTTTGTTTTGCCATGAGCCTAGATCCAAACACTTATCCCAGCATTCTCTCGCCCTGATCTTCAGAGTTCCCTAGCTGGCCAGACACTGATAATGATTATCTCTGATTCTGTTGCAATTTCTTTCAGTTATTTATCTGTCCTGATCTGTTTTTAATCTCCAGCCTGTTAACTCAGCAGTGATTCTCAGTGCTCCACAGGGCCACTGTTCTTTCACTTTCTTGACTATAATTGCTTATTTATATAAGTAAGCATTAATCAACGGAGGACCATTCCCTTGTATTATTCAAACACACTGTAATAAACTCAAATCTATCAAGTCTATTGATATTACCATAGTCAGTCATTAAAATCTGTCTCAGATTTAAACTGAAACGGAGGATTTTACATAGACTTTAGGGACCCTCATCATTTCTGGAAAATACAACTCAAAGTTTTTAAAGTTAAAATATATTTAGTGGCTGGGGTTTAACTTTTTCAGTTTTGCCCGATAACTATGTAACTTACTTATAGGATGATAGAATGATACAGCAGATTTGGGAAGGAACTGGCATTTACTCATCATCTGGACTTTGTTGGAATGGGAAGATAGCAATAGGGTTAATATGACAGAAAAAGTGTAGTCCACTGATTAAGGCAAGTCTCTGCTCTCAGGACAAAGGAAATCACAAAAACTAGGTAGTGTTATGATCTTAGATGCTTAATAAAATAGGTCACTTACTAGACCCCATAAAGGTCACCAGCATTAAAGTCAAAGTTATGGTTTTACATACTGAGGCACATGATGAAAATCTGTTCAGGCAACATATTATAAGAACAAGGATATCAGTCTTTGATACAGGGAATAATGCAGGAGTACAGTGATTAAAACCAATGCATTTTATCCCTGGATAGAATTAAAGGAGGAATAAATAATTGGCTTCTGAATTGAAGTTTAAAAAAATTCCTGCCTTAAATGCAGACGAGCTAGTCTGACAACTGTAGTTTAGCTGAGGGCATGACTGTGTTTAACAGCTGTGCACAAACTAGGAGAGGCAGATTTTTGGGTAGTGATACAATGGACGGTAATAGCTCATTTTGAATTTACAATAGGGTTAGAACTTTTCTGCATCTTTAAAAGAGTAGAGATAGACATATACTTTGAAGGGTTTATTAACTATACTTTCTTGTGATGCCTGATGTTGCTAATACTTTCCTCTTCATTTGACAGTATCTCTGTAATTAGGTCACCTGTGATAATCAAGCCCAGAGACCTGTGGCCATGGATATTTTATGTGCATCTTTTATAAATCTTGATTTCCAGATGTGTTCACTAGAGATCATTAGAGCTCCCATATATAGGGATTTTGTTAAATATAAATGAGAAGGTACTTAATTCCTGACACACAGATAGCCCTATATAAATATTAACTATGACTAATAGTTTAAATATGTGGCACATATATTAAAACTAAATTAAGTTATGTTAACATAGTGATAAATTGGCAGGATAGAAAATCAGGATATCTTAAGGTATGCCTTTCTATGTCCTCTGTGTAGAACTAAATGTACTATTTTAATAAGAAGAACATGATATTAAAACATTACAAATCTCATATAAGGATATGTATCTACTGGAAACTTTAAGAGAATTTTGTTAAATGATACTTTTGACTTTTTCTTATGATGGTATAACATCAAATGGAGATTTTAAAAATGATTAAAAATGAGCTTTCATGTATACTGAAAAAGTAGAAGAAAAACTAATTACATTTTTTGATAGTTTAAAAAACAGAGCACTAGTGGGGCACCTGGGTGGCTCAGTCAGTTAAGCGTCTGCCTTCAGTTCAAGTCATGATCCCAGGGTCCTGGGATCAAGCCCTGCATCAGGCATCTGGCTTCCTGCCAAGCTTCTCCCTCTCCCATTCCCCTTGCTTGTGTACCCTCTCTCGCTGTGTCTCTCTTGGTAAAATAAATAAAAATTCTTAAAAATAAATAAAAATTTAAAAAGACCACTAGAAAAATACTTCTTTATAATAAACTTGAATCTCTCTTTGGAAATCAGAAACTCTTCTAACTTTTCTACAGATTTACTCTTATAATAATACAGGAGTTATTATCTTAATTATTAGGAATCCATTATATATCTATGCTTGCAATGACACAAGCACACTTATATTTCATGCTATAAATAATGTTATGATGAATTATTTAAATATAAAATTCATTTCGGTCAGAGGAAGGAGTCTTAAGCAAACAAACAAAAAGTTGCTATCCAAAGAAATTAAGAGGTCTTAAAATGCCAGATATTAATAAATGTTTCACAGGTGCCTGGTTGGCTAAGGTGGCATAGCATGCAATTCTTGATTTTAGGATTCTAAGTTCAAGCCCCACAGTGGGCGTAGAGATTACTTAAAAAAAAAAAGTTTCAATAATTAAGGTAACTGCTTTTAAGTGTCTATAAAAATACATAAAATAAAACTTTCTCTAGATTAATATCTAAATGTTCTCTGGGTTTACTCACCTGAGAAGAAGTTAAGTTATGTCATAGTAAAGAATGATGAAGTACACAACATGAGGACAAAGTTTCTTTCCACTTTTAGTTCTACTGTAGATCTGAACCCATAACTGACAGTGTAAGCTCACAATTTTCACTTTGAAAAGAGACAAGTGAATAAGTATTCAACTGAGGTTTTCTGCTTATTTCTGCCTTTTCTTGGACAGAGCTAATAGTAGTATATGTTTTACACTCTTAGGTAGGAAAGTTTCAAATGAAAACAAGTTCTCCAGTTACCGTATTAATATTGATTTTAAAGCAAACATATCAGCTCTCAATGAGTTTTGTTTTATTCCTAGGAGTCTAAGTTTGATTCAGTTGTCCCGACATGTTAATATCCATGTATTAAGTAATTATACTCACACAATTTTTTTCAAATCACTCCAGAAATAGTTGCATAAACATGTGTATCATCTTTACTAAACTGTTCTTTTTTTTTTTTTTAAGATTTTATTTATTTATTTTACAGAGAGAAACACAGCTAGAGAGAACACAAGCAAGGGGAATGAGAGAGGGAGAAGCAGGCCTCCTGCCGAGGAGGGAGCCCGATGCCTGGCACGAACCCGAGACTCCGGGATCATGACCAGAGCCAAAAGCAGTCGCTTAACCAACTGAGCCAGCCAGATGCCCCTAAACTATTCTATCTTTAATTAAAGAAAATATGGATGACAAATGGAATATTATGTTAGTATATAAAAACTCGACTTCACCTTGTAAAATTTCCTTTATAAAATCCCTATAATACTAACAAAAAAGCCATCCAATATCTAGTTGAAGGAAATAAGTTTATCACTAACATTTTAGAAATATGTCAGCAATGGTATATATTAGATAAAATCCAACCAGATGACACACTTTACAATTTTACTTCTCTAGATATTTTTTATTAGCTTCATGAATGCTATATAATTTGGATTCAACTGGAATTAACATAAAATTGATAAACATACATTGAGCATTCACAGTAATTTTTGCCATCCTGTACAGGATTAAGTTGCCTTGTGAATGTCAAGGCAATCTTTAGGGAGGAGGTGTTGAAGAAGTCAAAGTAGCTTTCAGGTATTGTCTAATTCTCATGCTACTTGCTAATGCAGAAAGAACAAAACAGAAAAACAAATTCAAATTATAGTGTGTGAACATGGGTTGAAAAAGAGGAAATACAAGAATAACATATTTTAGGTAGGGTTGTTAGAGAGGAGCTATCAGTGTTGTTATGAAACTGAGACTTAGAGTTTAAAATGTCACACAGAGGGAAAAATAACATTGTAGCTAGAAGAAAACTATGTACCAAAATTGATATAGGAAAGAAGATTACTGTTTGGGAGACTGAAAGTTAGCTTTTGTGATGAAGATGTAATTATCAAGTCAGGAAGTGTGAAAGCATCTGAGATTTTAGCTTATTTGCAAGCTAACAAGTTAGTCTTATCGGTATAAGTACCGATAAAAGACATAAGACTCCGGGTCAGAGAAAAAAGTCAGTTTTATTACTCACAGCAATAGCAGGATCCAGAATAACATAGTGTCAGTTCCACAGAGCATTGTGATGAGGGTCAGATGTTCCATGTAACTGAGTGGGGTGCGCTGCAGAAAAGGAATATTGATATTAGAAACTTCAACATCATATAACGGACTGCTGGTGAACACATCCTTCCCCACCCTCTGCAGAGAACATTATCTGTATTACTCTAGAATATCGTGCAGATTTACTCCAGGGAAGGAGGCACCTCTGTTTACTATCCAAAGCTGTCTGCTATGCAAACATTCTTGAAAAGAAAGTACTGGGTAAAAATTAGCTATTAATATCTTGAAGATGTGCAGTAATGAACTGGTACAAAAGAGAAGGAAAATGCTAGGATGGGGACAAATTATTCAGTAATTTGTAGGTCATGAAAATGACTTGGAATTTTTTTTTTCTGATTGCATTGAGAAGTCACTGAAGGGATTTACATTAAAAAGGGTCAGATATATTCCAGTTTACATTGATAGTAACTTCTGCCATTGTGAAGATACAGTTGATTTATCCACAGGAGAAATGATGGTGACAGAACTAAAATGATACATGTATAACAAAGAGGGTACATTTTAGAAATCAAATAAGTGGAGCCATCCAAGTACAATTGCATATTTAAATGCAGAGATCATAAAATGTTATTTGTTTGTGAGTCATCAATCGTAAGAATATATACGTCCATAAGTAAGTGACCTAATATGGAAGAAAAGAGTGAAGGGGTGAGAGAGTGGGAGGGGGAGAGAAAGAGAGCAAGACTGAAGAGGGAAAAAACAAGATGGAGTTCTGTACAATTAAAACTATTAAGTATTGTGCAGATAAAAATAAGGAGCCAGTGAAGAAGAAAAAAAAAGGAAAAACTATTTTCAGTAAAGACAAGAAATAATAATGCCAAAGGATCAGTATTTCTCCTACTATAGTAATTGCCCCTGAAATATTAAAATGATGACAAAGAAGAGAGACCTTTGACTGGTTACCTTGACAAGAGCTATTGTTGTGAAATGGTGGTGGCCAGTTATTCCTTCTTAAGAGTTCACAGTTGGGTGCCTGGGTGGCTCAGTGGGTTAAGCCTCTGCCTTTGGCTGAGGTCATGATCTCAGGGTCCTGGGATGGAGGCCCACATCGGGCTCTCTGGTGGGCAGGGGGCCTGCTTCCTCCTCTCTCTCTGCCTGCCTCTCTGCCTACTTGTGATATCTCTGTCAAATAAATAAAATATTTTTTTTTTAAAAAAAGAGTTCACAGTTAAGAGAGGAAAGAAAAGCCAAGGTAATCTTACAGTACAACAAATTGTAATGGTCATATGAGGGAAAGAGAAATATATTCCAACTGAAAAGATCTTTGTAGGCTTTAGATAAATAACAGATTGTTCAATTGCATTGAATATCTTTTCCTGTAATTGTGTATATACATACACATTTATATATATATAAATATATACATTTATATATATATATAATGGAATGGGTTAAAATAATACTTCTAATTACAGATTTCTCAGGTATGCTTTGTATTTTACTATTCCTGCTGATGGCTTCTCGAAAAATATCCCCTGAAACAATACCTGTGTAATTCAGAACAAAGTATATATAGGTATCTATATGCTTGCTACTTTTAGAAAACATCTTTATAATATTTCAGGGGATTATTGAAGTTAATGAAAAGTTTTTTGACTCCTAATTAGACTCAGGACATATTCCATTAAACAAAAAATTTTAATAAGATAAAAATTATTATGTTTCATTTTTATATTTCCATAGATACCCTCTTTAATGAACTGTAAGATTTTGCAGAGCAAGAGCAGGACTTCCCAAATGATTCGAGTACACAGTGACTATCACAGGATAACCACTTGGGGAGTAGCTACTTAGAGAAAAAATAGATCAGTGGATGAGTGACCAGCTGAGACAGCGGCATTTTAGATGGAGATTGAAAAAATGGTACAAATGGGCACTTGAGTGGCTCAGTTGGTTAAGCGACTGCCTTCAGCTCAGGTCATGATCCCGGAGACTCAGGATCGAGTCTCACATCGGGTTCCCTGCTGGGTGGGAAACCTGCTTCTCCCTCTCTCACTCCCCCTGCTTGTGTTCCCTCTCTGGCTGTGTTTCCGTCAAACAAATAAAATCTTAAAAAAAAAAAAATGGTACAAGTGTAAATGAAAGGTATGGAGGTAAAGAGAAGGGGAGTTTTCCACTTACAAAGAACACTTTGACGAACAGTTCACTAGTAGGAGACTGCAGAACATGTTACAAAAAATGATGGTGGCTGGAAGTAAAAGGACATGAGAAAAAGAAAGTGTGGTTGTAGTTAAGCTAAGACAAACTATAGAAGCCAGATGAACATTTTTAGTTTGTAAGCAGACTTGGGCAGTAGTGGTGAAACTCCATAGTCAGGGCTATAGTCAAAGGCGAGTACAGTGACTGGATTTAACACTAGGACACTGATGAATACAGCATATATGGGGGTGGGGAGAGTGGTATGATTTAGATAATTTAAGTTTGAAGTTCAACTGGGGCATTCATGTAATGCCCATTAGCAATTCCAAAATATGAATATAAACCTTGGAAAAGATATTGTGAAGCCAGTTTAATTAAAATGGTCATATATTATTTCCTCTAGTATGCTGAGTATTCTAGAAGTTGGTGCACATTAAAAACTTGAATATTAATGTATTCATTGGAAAATCACTTAAAGAAACTACTAGACGTCAGTCACTATCGTAGACACTGAAGATATAAATATGAGTATGATCAGGAACCTTTTAATAAAGAACTTGAAAATAACTCTCAAGCTCAAAGACCTACACATGCACAGGTATATGCATACATACACACAGACTACAATACTATACCTATTCCAAACCTTAAATGTAGGAGTGAGAATTTAATAGGGTATTTCTGTTTGGAGCACTAATTAAAATTATAAAAATAAAACATATAAAAGAATAATAACTGGAGAAAAATTATTAAAAAAGAAAGGAAATGTAAAAATTTAACAAGTGAGGGGCGCCTGGGTGGCTCAGTTGGTTAAGCGACTGCCTTCGGCTCAGGTCATGATCCTGGAGACCCGGGATTGAGCCCCACATCGGGCTCCCTGCTCGGCGGGAAGCCTGCTTCTCCCTCTCTCACTCCCCCTGCTTGTGTTCCGCTCTGGCTGTGTTTCTCTCTGTCAAATACATAAAATCTTTAAAAAAAAAAAATTTTAACAAGTGAGATGTTTACTAACTACAGAGTTGAAATTTGTTCCCTAGGGTTGGATTTCTTTACTAATTTTTTTTTTTCTTATCTCTAGGAGGCTAAAGCCAGCCTACATTGTCACTATGTACTTCACACAATTTCTAATGGCTTCAGTATGCTTTCCAGGGTAAATTGTGCTTGAGAGAGCTTCCAGACCTGAAATTCTTTTATTGGCTTTTGCATCTAGAACAGATCAGCAGATTGCCACCGTCATTGGCTAAGAGCTGCTCATCAATCATACCAAATGATTGGAAGCATGTCTGAATCTCACTGGCAATGTCATATGCATAGCGTGCTTCTTTAAGAGGTCCAAGAACATTAATTTTTAAAATAAATGAATCTTTTAAATCTTCATTTCTAATAGATCTAAGATCATTATAATTAATGTAACCACACTAGTTAAGTTGAACTATAAATAAAAGAACCTTGGCTTGTATCTAATGTTTTGAGACTAGCATTACACATTTGTTTCCTGAATTGATGATAGGGCAATTCAGTTAACCTTTTGCCCTGATATGTGTTGGTACATGCAATTTATTTTTGCCATCTGTTTCACTTTATAGAATCAAATTCAATGATGATATTACCATCAAATGGAATGGATTTGAATATGTTAGGTAGCTGCTTATTTTACTTGTGTTTTTAATATTTGAAATATTTTTTGTGTTATCTTAAGTGTATATACTCTTTAGTAGATACATCATTTAATGAAAGCATAATTTCAGCATATGTATTGGAATACATATTTTAAATATCACAAGACAAATTTCCTCTTAAAATCTACTAAATTACTACTCTAGAGATTCTCTTGAAACTGATTTGCACATTTTCTTTTTTTTCTTATGAAGACACTCTCTAGTTGAAGAATAAAAGATGATATTAATGTGATGAGTATGTATGCGTGTGTAGGGTTGTGGAGTCCTAGGCAAAAGAAGCCTACTGAAATCTAAAAGGATCTTGATTATATGAAAAGTTAAGCCATTTTTGTTTTATTTCTCATTAATATGTTTGTTTTACCATAATTAACTTTACTACATTAAGTTTTAGGTAAATGTTAAGTTTTTGTATTGGTGGATATGATATTAAAATTCCCATGTGTTAGTCCAGAGAAAACAAAATAATAAAAGGCCATTTTTGGCACAGTGCTTATTAAACATATGATATTTATCACGTCACTCTCTCCCATTTTAAGAAAAGCACGACCTCCCTAGCATCTTACCTTTCCACCTTCTAACTCCCCTGTTCAAGCACGTGTTACATCTCCTGCTCCCCACCTTACCCCCCAATTACTGAACATTTTCAGGAATTACAAGTGCAGCTTGCTCTTAGACACCCAGAGTTCAGCCTCAAACTTTATTCAGTAATATGCTATTGATTTGAATGGCGAGTATCTCAAGTGTTGCAGTAGATATTTGAGGAAATGCAGATATCTCAATAATCCTCAATTCATTCTGGTCATTTCCTCTATGGCTATATTTAGTGTTTCTAATTTCACTAGCCATCCCTCTAAATATGTTTATCTGATGTAGAAACTTTCTGAAGAGTTTTTTCTCCATGTACAACATAATTTTAAGCAGGAAAAGCTTTCAAATAAGTAACTGAATCTCTAAATTAATTACTTAAAGATTCACCAGGTGGTATTAGAAAATACTGTGTCTAGTAATTTGTAGAAAAACACTATTAAAAGATCTTCAGTCTCTTGAAAAGGTAGATATTTGAAGTCTCATTTGATCACCCAATTATGGCAAGAGTAGTCTAAATACATTCCAACAAATGTTTCATTTATTCTTTTTTTCCTGACCTGATGTCACTGTCTTTTCACTCGTCTCCTCATTAGTTTATCTTCTTTTTTCTGGCTGATGTGGATCAATTTAGCAATCTGACAGAATGCATAAGGAAGATTTCATAGAACTATTGATAATGATTCCACTATTAAATGCTCTCATTTTTTTAATCCTAAACTGTCAGACATCTTTTTAGTATTTTATCTCTAGCTATTTTTATTCAGTGAACATTGTTATATGAGGAAAATATTTATTACCCTATGCTAAAGTTGAAATATGCCCTTATATAGAAGAAATGGAATGTTCTGAATTTTTCACAGACATTCAAACAGACTGCTACTTTTCTCCTAAGTTTCCTACATGCAGCCAGGGGAATTTATTTTCAAATATTTCTCTTTGCTCCAAAATCCATATGTCCATGAAATAAAAGGCCAGAATAAGGAGGCGCACTTTTTCATTCTCCAGTGACAAATAGCAATTTAGCTATCTTTAATTACTCCAGTATAGATATGTTTGCAATTTGTGTCTCTTTGAAATGATTTCTTGAAGGAATTAAATGGCAATTCAGACAATTTTATATGAAATGTATTTTAATTCTAAATTTACAAAATATAAATAACTTAGAAATTCATGCAGAAAAATCATTGATCATCTTTAGTTTCTGAAATCTTAATCATTAAGTCTTAAATGAATAGCCAATATTAGGTCATTTTGGAAAAATAAAAAATCACACAAAAAAGTACTGACCAGAACTAAGTAAAATGAATTTAAAACATAACTGTGAGGCTAAAAGTAACAAGTTCACCCATGTTGTAGTTTCCTTGTAGTTGTTCATTCCCACCCCAAGTTCAGTGATTTTTCTCTTTGAAATAGTGATAATAATTATTTCATAGGATATTTAAGAGAATTACATGAGAAATAAAATAGAAAACTAACTGTAACTATTTTCAGAATTTCCTGGGTGTGTTGTCTGTCATTGATTTTGCAAAAATTTCAGTTGTTATTACTTTAAATAATTATATTCCTTTCTCTCCTCTCTTTCTGGTAATCATTACAAATATATTACACATTTTAGAATTCCTTCCCTCTTCTTGGGTATTCTGATTCATCTTGTACATTCATTTTTCTCTTTCCATTTCAGTTTTGGACGTTTCTATTGATAAATCTTCTAGCTCACTAATTCCGTCCTTTGTCATATCCAGTCTACTGATAAACTCATCAAAAGTATTTTTCATTTCTTACAGCGTTTTGACTTCCGGCATTTCCTTTTGATTCCTTCATGTACTGTCATCTTTGTGCTTATATTATTCATGTTGTCAACTTTTGCATTAGACTCTTAGCATATGAATTGTAACTATTTTAAATGCTCTGTTAATTCCAAGTTTTCTGCCATGTCTGATTCTGGATCTGATGTTTGCTTTGTTTTTGTTTGTTTGTTTTTTTAAGATTTTTATTTATTTGAGAGAGAGAGATAGTAAGAGGAACTACAAGCAAAGGCGAGGAGCAGGGAAAGGAAGAAGCAGGCTTCCCATTGAGCAAGGAGCCAGAGCAGGACTCAGTCCCAGGGCCCTGGGATCATGACCTGAGCTGAAGGCAGACTCTTAACCAACTGAGCTACTCAGAAGTGCCATGCTTTGTCTTTTTAAAATTCTGTTCTTTGTCTTTTAGCATCCCTTATAATTCAGCTTTCCTTGAAAGCTAGAAATGATGTATCCCATAAAAGGAACTGAGGAACTAAGGTATATTAATCTTTAGTATAAGGGGTTTTTTTTAATTGAATAATTATTGTTTGAAAAAAATAAAATTATTTTTTATTGAAAAAAGTATAAATACTGGACATTATTTACTGTAACTCAACTGCCTAATCTCTGTTCCAGGTACTCCTATCTTAAGGTTTTATGTTTATATGGCCAGAAGTTAAACTTTTGATGTTTTTACCATTTTTTTGAACCTATGGTGTTAGAAGCTAGAAACATTTCTCTATTGCACTTGCTTATGTCACCCCTATTGTCACTGAATTTTTCTAGACTCACTAAATAGGGTCTGAGCCTTGTAATTTTTTAGCTGTAATCCCTTGTTAGCATACAGCTTTCCACTGATGTGGTAATAAAGGGTGTGTGTGTGTGTGAGGGGGGAGTTCTATAGCCCAGTGATTATTTTTCAAGGTAGTCTATACTGAGCCTCCAGTCATTTGTCATTTATAAAGTCTTCTTGCCAGTATCAGGGCATCTGGGTGGCTCAGTCTATTAAGCATCCAACTCTTGATTTTGACTCAAATCATGATCTCAGGGTCATGAGATCGAGCCCCACATCAGTCTCCATGCTGTTAAAGAAGCCTGCTTGGGATTCTGTGTCTACTTCTACTTCTTTCCCTCTCCACTACTCTGCTCTCTCTCTACAACAAATTAAAAAATAAAATTAATAAAATAATAAAATAAAATAAAATAAAATAAAATAAAATAAAAAATACAAAAGTCTTCTTGCCAATGTTATTATTTCCATCAGTGGGCTTCTGCCCCTAGGATTTTACTCCTGGTAAGTTGTGGACAAATATATGTCTTTCTCTCTTCTGTTCTGAGGGCAGAAGTTTGCCCTTTGACCTCAATTCTCTGTTGGATCTAAGAAGAGCTGTTGACTTTTAGTTTGTTCAATTGTGGTTGTTACTGTTGTAAGGATGAAAGTGATGATTTCCATAGTCATTATATATCACATAAGAAAACACTAGTTTTTTTTTCTTTTAATATTCTAAATTTTAAAACAAATTATAAAATCCATAGAATGATTTACTGAAGTAGAACTTTTATACAATTACCTGTTTCAACATTTTAAAACTTAAAAGGTTGGAACATTAAATCTATTAAGACATTATGAAATGCATTTTTCTTTATTTTAAGTAATAATTTCTTAATTATAATCTATCATCTATAGAAGCCAGAATTCACAAGAGTGTTTCATGCTTTTTATCGAAGAAATTTAATATTAATCTAGGTTCAAATTTTGGCATTAACATTTAACTTTAACATTAATATAAATTTTGGAATGATTTAACCAGGTGGCTGGAGGATTATAGTTTGTTTTAGAGAGCAGAAGAATCTCTTATTGAATCTAGAAACTTACTTTATATATAATAAAATTAAAATGTTTAATTCCTAGACTTCAGGAGACTTTAGGAGCCTAAAATAAACAGGCAAAAATATTTTAAATGCTGTCATAACAAAGTTGATCTATTTCTTGCATGTACAACTTGCTTTTTTGCAAATGGTCCACAGGTTTGGTGCTTGTGGCAGTAAATGATTTAACCATTAGATCGTAAATGACTTTAGAAATTAGTTGGTAATTCTCTGCCTCATTGCCCCCCCCAAAATGGACAAACAGTAATTGATTTTGATGGCATTCACAAAATACTTTTTCCTATTGAATAATGGAATAGCACTCATAGAGACATCCCCAGGATACAGAAACAATTAAATGGGTATCAATGAGATGTCATTAAGAGTTCATGCTTGTGCATCTAATCAATTTTTGCTTACCTTTAGCAGTTGTATTGCTTAAGGGAAACTACAAATTCTAAAATGTAAAAATAGTTTATATGTTATACCAAATATTCTACACTTAAATAAAATATCCTGAATAGATGGTAGTAATTACTTAAAATATACCAAAATAGATGCCATGATTACTGTATTGAAGTAATGAACTTACTATGTCTCATTACTTGGGCACCTGGGTGGTTCAGTCAGTTAAGTTTCTGCCTTCGGTTCAGTTCATAATGCAAGGGTCCTGGGATCCAGCCCAGTGTAGGGCTCCCTGCACAGCAGAAAGCCTGCTTCTCCCTTTCCTCCCTGCTCATGCTCTCTCTCACTGTCTCTTCCTCTCTCAAATAAATTTTAAAAAATCTTTTAAAAAATATTGCTCATCAGTACAGATGTATATGTACCATACTGAATTTAACAGAAGGGATAAAGGCAATGTTGAATGCACCAAGGCACTGTGTTATAATCACTTCCTTGCCCCAAAGATATTCACTTTTAAATCCCCTAAACATTTGAGTATGTTACTTTCCTGTTTAAAGGGTCTTTGTATAAGTCAGTAAGAATCCTGAAATAGAAAGATTATCTTGGGTTATCAAAATGAGTCCAGTACAGTCACTTAACTATATGTGAGTGAGCCAATAAGGGAAGCAGAAAGGTCACAATCTGAGAGACAGAGTTGAAGAAGCTAAGTTTTTGACTTTGATGATGGAGAAAAGGACCATGAGCCAAGGCTGTGGAGGTCTCCAAAAGCTGGAAAAACGATAACAGATTCTCTCTAGAGTCCACAGAAAGCATGCACCTCTATCAACAACTTGATTTAAGCTCAGTGAAACCTGCTTCATACTTCTGACCTCTAAGACCATGAAATAATAAATCTACGCTGTCTTCAGCTACTAAATTTGTGATAATTTTTTGTGACAGTAAAAGGAAATATTTAGGCACATTGAGTTGAATAATTCTAGGGTAGGCTTGATGACTGAGGGCAATATAATATGAACCTAATTTATTACTATGTACTAAGCAGTATATCATATAAATTTTATGCATAAATTTACAATTGTATTATCCATATGTAAATATAGTTATCATGCCCATTTTATAGATGCCAAAACAGAGACTTTGAGAGTTCATATAATTTGCTTAGACAGACTTAGTATGGCTAGAACTAGAATGTTAACAGAAGAAGTCAGATATGGAAGACAGTTCTCTAGGTCCCTAAAGTATACTGTCTTTCCTCTATAAAATATTTCAAAGAAGGAAGAGCACTGAGCTAATATATTCATTCTGATGGCTCCTCCAAAGGTACTTGTCAGAATTAAGCCTAAGTCGTTTCTTTGGGACTCTAAAATCAGTACAGAACAATAATTTAAAGCAATCAACTAATTCTATTCCCATGATACTAGAATAGGGATATGAAGCCTACACATAAAAAAAAAAAGAGTACTATTCCTCTCTGTAGAATTTTTACACTCTATTTAAAAATAGTACAATTTGGACTATCCACATGAACTTTCATATCTTTAATTAAAATCTAGTCTAAAATACTAGCCCTTAGCGAAGTATTTCTAAATTTCAATTAAATAATTGGACAGAAGAGATGATACCATGTTTTGCAAAGTATCTAAACAATGAGGAAAAATACTGAATCTAAAGTCCACCATCAGCCCTCAAGTCTCCCCTACTTAGGAGTCTTACCGTCATGTGTCCTTATTTATTTCAATCCCATTTAAATGTCCATTTTCTGAGCCTTTCATATGATGAAAGTTTGTGTTTATGAAGTGGGGTGACTATTGAAGCCAAATGTGTCTATGAATGTTTCAAGCTATGGAGTGTTTCAGATCATTAGTTTACTCACTGGTGAAATGGAGGTAAAAATGCTTACTTTTGTGATTAGTATGTGATTTAAATGAAGTAATAGTCATAATGCACCTAGGACAGTGCCAGAAACTAAATAAACAGTTACTATTATTCTGTATTTCATATTTTTGGAACTAGCCATTAATATAAGCTCCAATTTCAGCTCAGTTTGTAAGGTTTATGAGATAGAATTTAGGTCCTATTTTTGAAAGTCTTACCAACTAAGTCTGGCTGATGAAATCCTATGTTCTTTTTTTTTTTTTAAGATTTTATTTATTTGACAGAGAGAAACACAGCTAGAAAGGGAACACAAGCAGGGGGAGTGAGAGAGGGAGAAGCAGGCTTCCCCCCTAGCAGGGCACCCGATGTGGGGCTCGATCCTGGCTCTCCGGGATTATGACCTGAGCCGAAGGCAGTTGCTTAACCAACTGAGCCACCCAGGTGCCATGGAATCCTATGTTCTTCTGCCACTTTGAAAGTATCTGTGAGGGAGCAGAGGGAAGGTCTTCCTACCTTTGTGCTCTTGATTCTTTGAACTATATTTGACCTAGGAGCTGAGGGTTTTAGAGTCCAGGGAGACCAGGCGCTGGTCTAGCTGGCATCGTGGCTGTTCTGTAACTGTTTCTCAGTTCTATCATTTTTCTAGGAGACTATCGTTGTTCTCTTAGAGCTGTCCCAGAGCTGGGTGTTCAAACAATGATATTGTCTCAAAACAGTCCTTTACTGATAATTTTTTCCTTTATATTTGGGAATACTGCCTCCATGAACACAGTTTATTCTCTTGTTTTAGGTGGTTGGAATTCTTTCAGAGATGCTACAAAGTATTGAGCAGGGTGTTCTTCCTTGCTTGACTATCTCTTCATAGTTGGTTTTGAGATGAAATATTACAGGAAAGCATTCTCGAACAATGGATTCTGATTTAATAAATTTATTATACTATATACCCTTTTAGATTTCATCCTTGAGAATTTTGGAAAGACATCTTTTTTTAAGTTTTCCTGTTTTTTAATTTTAGCGAAAATGCTAACTGCCATATTTTATTTCAAGTTTGCTACCTTGTGGTATTTTTTCTTACGATTCACAGACTAAGCTTAATGATATTTCAATTGATAAATGAATGAATCAAAACATAGTTAGAACCTCTAGAACACACTTTAAAATGTTTCCAGAGTCATATACATTTTGCACATCATCTAAATAAATTTAGATTTATTTAAATTCTATGTTCTATTTTTCCCAATTGCAGTAATAATCTATCTTTTTTTATTTGACTCAGCTGTACTGACTGTGAGACATTCTCTATAGGTCTGGCTTTCAAATAATGGAAAGGATCATCCCTATTAACCGTTTTCAAGGTTGGTGTAATGACAAGGGCAGATGGAATTATCAAAATGGTATCTGTTGGTACTCTACAAAAATGTTATTGTGTATTTACCTTTAAGTTATTATATATAGAACATACCACAAGTAGCAATTCTCTCTTAGTGGATGTTTTTGATGATGTACAAGACGTTTTGATGATGTACAGTTGTCAAGAAGTTCGTAACTACTAATGAAAGAGCTAATGAATGAAGGAATGATGGATGTAAATTTACATCAAATTGTGAAAGAAATATTATAGAGGTAGTATATAAGAATTATATTGATAGATTCACAAAATAGTCTTTCTCCAATGTGCTTAGAAACAATATTACTATGTTTTTTTACATAGTTTTTAAATTATATTAATGGCATAAATTGTAGTCAATGTGAGATCATATTTATTTTATAGGTATGCAAAAAGAGTAATGACACAATAGGTATCTTTAGGTGGCAAAAATATTAGGTGGCAAAAATGAGGTAATTACCATTATTGTGAATGCATTTAGTATCTTACCTGGATTAAGTGTGACTAAGGAAGAAGGTGCTTTGTTAATTTAAATATCTTCTAATGAGTATAATTTTAATTTCTTTCATGATCTCTTGCTTTCTATATATAGGTATAAATTAGATCACATTAACTACACCCAGAAAATTTCACTAACCATTTCCCTATCTGTGTAAGACAAAATTCCCTCACTTCCTAGTATTTGTCACACACATGATCTTGTATCTTTCTGCTCCAGTTTTCCTCATTGACTTCTCCTGTCTCAGAAGCCACTGAGATGGAATTTTGCTACTTCTGCCATAATCTTCCATTTCAACAAAGGATTCCAACAGAGTTCTTCTGTTCCCTGATATGTCAAAGTTGCCAAGCTGTGCCCTATTTCATGTAGAAGTGGGCGGTACTCTCCTTTCTCTACCTCTCTCTCACATTGTTATTTGGGCAAGAAAAGGAAGGAAGGAAGGAAGGAAGGAAGGAAGGAAGGAAGGAAGGAAGGAAGGAAGGAAGGAAGGAAGGAAAAGGAAGGAAGGAAAAGGAAGGAAGGAAGGAAGTTAGTTGATGCTCATGTTTCACAGAGTCCATCATGAAACATTTGCTTTACTTTCTTTATACAGACTATTTTTATAGGTTTTCTCCAGAGGATATAGCCATGAGGCTGTGGTGACTAATGAAGTTTTACTTCTTGAGACAAACCATAGAGTGACGTCCAGGGCTTCGTAGAAGTCCCTCTACAACACCTCTGCTTCAACAATAAATTCTGCATCAGGGTGGCTCCATTTGCCACATCAACACGTCAGACCAATATTTCAGAATCAGAGATGACAGGCAAATTAGATTGTATTTACACTGAAACGTCATAAATGATTTGTAAAGTTATCCCGTTTAGAATGTGTGCAAAGGCTAATGACAGAATTAACAAAAGAAGAAATTCTTATACAAATTTTTTTATGTCTTCTGCTTGGAATTTAGTATTTTTCTGAATTTAAGCTTTCAAATAAAAAAGAAGCCTGTGAACTTTAGGGCCATTTCTTTAATAGGCTGCCATTCTTTATCTAGTCTTTAACTCAGTTCTTTCAACAAGAAGATAATTTTGTTTACCCTGGCAGCAATGAACTCTCTGAGTTCAAGATCAGAATTATATTTGACTTTTTATTTACTCTGTTTTTGATATAAGTTGAATTTATAGTATATATTTCAAAAAAAGTACAAAATTATTCTGTTTTGCTTTGATATCTTTCTCTAATAGTTTAAGATATGCCCATGAATTTAATGAACATGAAAAATATTCGTCTTATTATTTTAAAATTTTTATATCATTTATCTCTAAGACATTTCAGCGTTCATATTAATTGATGGATTTAAAGATATGAGTAAATAATATATATAGGTGGGTAATAACTGGATGATACTTTTATAGCTTTTAACACATGACACAAAATATTAGTGCATCTTTTTCTTCAATTTTGAGATGCTTAAAGGAACTTCCTAAGAAGCAACTGTAAATATAGTTCATAGTTGATACATGTATATATGGATTCTCTTTATCTGTATTTTTGCCTATCTCTTTATCTGTCTACCAATGTCTATCAATTGAAACCATAAATAGTAGATATGTGTAGAGTAACAAGAGGATGAGTACTCATTTCTGAGTAAAACCACCACAGAAACAAAATTATTGAAAAAAGAAACCATGTATGTTACTAAGTAGGAATAGTCAAAAAGGTAAGAGAAATTAAAACGTGTGAACAATGTCTCAAATTGCAGTATACAACATTCATTCCCTCAAAACATTTATGTGTACTATTGTCACGGGGTCCCCTGGTTCTTGTCCCAGATACACCAAAGAATTGGACCCCGGACACCAAAATGGGGAAGTAAGAGCTTATTGAGTAGATAAGTATAGTACACTTTCAAGAGAGGAAGCAGGCCACTGGTGGTGCAAGAGTGTTAATGACCCCAAGAGGTTCTAATGCATCCTTGTAAGCTTGCCTTCTGCATATGCAAATTTGGCTTTGATTGGCATTTTTGACAGCAGTGGTTATATAACATTTTGGCTTCTGTGGATGTGCCTATCCATGATGCATTCTGTTATAATTGTATTTATTTATGTATTTCATATTTATTAATTTCTAATGACCTTTTGTTGTGACCTTAGGGCATGTTGCACCTTCTGTGCGCATGCTCAGCTCTTGGAAGTCCGCTTGTGGCTTTTGAGACTGCTTTGTGCCAGGCCTTTCCTTTTCTGTTAGCCCACGGAGGTGGCTCTGCGAGGGTGGCTGTTAATCCTCCGGGTGGCGCCCAGCACTTGTGGCCTGCATCTGGTTTGTCTCTCCCCTCCTCCCGCCCCCCCGCCTCTGTCATGCCTAACTGCCTAACTTTAAGTACTGGATATAATAGGTTTTATTTATTTTTTCATTTGAAACCATTACTTTAGTTGCCACTCAAACTATACCATCTTCCTGCAATATGTAAATATTCTTATTAAAGAAAAATAGCCAAATAATGTTTGTCTCT
The DNA here is from genome assembly GCA_004023965.1 of Spilogale gracilis. Lineage (NCBI taxonomy): Eukaryota > Metazoa > Chordata > Mammalia > Carnivora > Mephitidae > Spilogale > Spilogale gracilis. The sequence continues at coordinate 110,811 of PITA01002233.1, forward strand.
ACTTATTTTTTGAATGTAAACAATAAATTATAGTATTAATGTGACCCTTTTTATGTGTAATCTAATGCTTGATGTGTTCACCTTTGATCTAATTGGATGAGACACTGTAATTCCAATAGAACAATTTGCTGGAGTTTCACCTGCATTATTTTCAGAAGTGTAGGCAAAGACTTATCAGCATGACTTGTTTGAGGAAAATACAAGGCTTTCATATATGTTGACATCTAATACTTTGCAGGAATTACTCTTGGAAAGGAATTGTAACTAATAAAGCTACATTGTATGCCATTTATTAGAAGCCTTGGTTCTAATAAATTCATTCTCATTTTAATTGCATTTTTTTATAGAAAAGGAATTTGATGAATACTAGCCAGACATCTACATGTTCTAGGTGACATTTTGACGTGCAGTCTTAGGATCATTCAGACTACTATGTCATCTGTTGTGAAGCTTTATATTTTGCTTTTTATTTAGGTGTGAAGTGAAGGTTTTAGAAAAAATTTTTTTCTTTAAATATATAAATCAATAATATGTTTGTCCATGGCATTTTATATGTTGCCAAGCATGATTTAAGATTTATTATTAAGAAAAATAATAGTACAGGGCTCCTGGGTGGCTCAGTGGGTTAAAACCTCTGCCTTCGGCTCAGGTCATGATCTCAGGGTCCTGGAATCAAGGCCTGCATGGGGCTCTCTGCTCAGTGGGGAGCCTACCTCCTCCTCTCTCTCTGCCTGCCTCTCTGCCTGCTTGTGATCTTTCTCTCTGTCAAATAAATAAATAAAATCTTTTTTTAAAAAAGAAAAATAATAGTACAGATGTTTTGTGCAGACATTAGTTCTAAAGAGATATTGCAGAAATCTCAAATCTTTTCAAATAAGAAGATTTGTCTCTTCTTTCTTTTTTCCCATTAATCATCAGTGATTAAGTAATAGCTATTCATTTTCTTTAAGTCAATCTTGAAAACTCCTTGAGCTCAAAATGGCCAATTAGTGACAAAACACTGAAGTCATTTCAGATGTCTCCCTTCTGTCTGAGCTAAATTTTCTCTTGTGACTCGTAAGAGCTTGAAAATACATTTTTCCCCAGACGTAGACTGAATGCTGTCAAAAATATTGGAGTTTTATGAACATACTTTCTATTTGCTAACATTTAAAATTTTCTTGTATTTTTGTCTTAAAAGGAAGTTACTGTTGTGAAAATGTTTAAAGTGACTAAAATATACTTCTACTTTGTCAAACTTTCTTTATTATTATGTTCAATTAACCAAAATATAGTACATCATTAGTTTTTGATGTAGTGTTTCAAACTAACTTTTATATACACTTTATAAACATAATATATATATATAAATTTTAATACTAAATCAATGAAACCATAAATCAAAGTAAAATTTTATATCTAGTTACCTATTATGTTTTAACCAGAGAGTAATCAATATCCATCAATCAGAGGTAATCAGTAATCCATCATCATCTTCCATCCCCACTCAACAATTACATTATTTAATGAGGCAGTGGGAATGCTATTCCTTCCATAGGGCTAGACTTACTTCATCCCCTGGTGTCAGTAGAGTCCAGTAGGAACTGAGTCTACATGGATATAGAGCATCAACAGCACAAAGCAAGATGGTCAGAAGTGGGACTATTTGGTATTCCACTTGTCTCTCTCATTCTCTCTGGTTTTAGCAGTGCCCAGTGGGTTTCTGAGTTGACACCTGTATGAAAAGAGAAACACTACAGCTTGGCACCCTACTATCATGAGGCCAACATAAACCTATTATTGAAATCTGAGACAGATGTTTTTGAAGAAAAAAACATTCTATTTCATTATCAATAATTCAAAATCTTAAAAAAGCAAATTGAAATCAGGGATATGTAAAAAAACATAAAATATCACAACTTGGTTTTATTTCAGGAATAGAATGGTAGCTTAATATTTGGAAATGATTCAAAAATACAGGAAGAAAAAACATTCATTCATAGACTGGCTCAAAAATGTCAGTCTTCACAAAATAAGATACATTCAGTGTAATTCCAGGTTATTTTTAATTCAGGTTATTTTTATGGAAGTTGAAGGAGTATTTCTAAAATTCATGAGAAATAGGCATTAAAAGCAGTATTGGAGAAAAACTAAGTTGAATGATTCCAGATTAATACTCATTTCAAAATTATGATTAAGACCATGTAATATTGGTCCAAGAGTAAATAAATGGACAAAAGAACAGAACAGCAAACTTATTTTTACTATGTATACAATTAAGAGAATTAAAAACAATGCAAAAAAATAGAAGTTATTCTCAGTTCATATATTCATTATCTCCATTATATAAGAAAATATAAGAAAATATACCATAAAAATCAGTAAGAAGTAAACATGTAACCTAGTAAATAATGGCAAAACTTTGAGCAAACACTGCAGAAGAAACTTTCCAAATGGTTGATAAGTGTGAAAATTTATCCCATTATGTTTTATATTACTGTTTCTTTTGCTAAAGTGGCAAAAATGCTTTGGAATTTAAGCCAATTCAACAGATTATCCTATTAATTCCAGATTATGTTATGGACATCAGCAATAGGGAATTAATACCAGAACATACTGACCACATACAATTCTATGTTGACAGGATTGTTTTTAGTACTTTAATTCTTGTTTTCATACTTTTTGATAACTTCTATTGTTTTTTTCTTTTGTTTATATGTAATGTTATCAGTTTTTTTGTTTGTTTTTTAAAGATTTTATTTATTTGACAGAGAGAAACACAGCCAGAGAGGGAACACAAGCAGGGGGAGTGAGAGAGGGAGAAGCAGGCTTCCCCCCTAGCAGGGCACCCGATGTGGGGCTCGATCCTGGCTCTCTGGGATCATGACCTGAGCCGAAGGCAGTCGCTCAACCAACTGAGCCACCCAGGCGCCCCTGTAATGTTATCATTTGTTTCTCCAGATACATTTGAGATTTTCTTAGCCATGATTTTTGATTATTTTGTTTCATTATGTTTTGTGTGCACTTCTGTGTTTATCTTCTATTGGTCACTAAACTTATTTGATCTGCAAGTTGCTTTTTTTCATTAAGTTAAGAAAGTGTTTTGAAAATTATTTATTCAAATATTCTTTCTGCCCCTCCGCTTCCACTTGCAAGTTCCATATAACAGATACATTAGATTACAGTTTTCCATTGGTAACTGAGTGCCTCTTTAGTCTTTTTGCTGTTGTTTCAGCCTTCTCCACCCCCATTGATATTTACATTTTGAGAGCTTTATTAACCTTTTTTTCAAGTCAAAGATCTTTTCTTCCGTGTTTTCCAGTTTTATATCAAACCCGTCGAGGATATTTTTTTCAGCTGTTGTTTTTTGAGATCCATAAATGCTATGTTTGTTTGTTATTATTGCTTTTATATCTTCCATTTATGTACTCATAATGTCCTTTAACCTTTAAATTCTTTTATTTTTTTTAAGATTTTATTTATTTGACAGAGAGAAACATAGCCAGAGAGGGAACACAAGCAGGGGGAGTGAGAGAGGGAGAAGTAGGCTTCCCGCGGAACAGGGAGCCCGATGTGGGACTCGATTCCGGGTCTCCAGGATCATGACCTGAGCCGAAGGCAGTCGCTTAACCAACTGAGCCGCCCAGGTGCCCCTAGCCTTTAAATTCTTGAACACATTAATAATACATGTTTTAAATTCTGTGACTGATAATTCTGTTATTTTTTAGTTTTGGCTCTGTTTCTAATGTGTTTTTATTTTTTTCACAGTTGTGTGTGTGTCTCTCCTTTGAATATCTATTATTTGTTTTGGTATGCGTGCTTATGTATGTGCACATATGAGTTCATATATGTATGTGTTTATGCAGTCTTTTTTCAAAAGTTATTTTGCAGGGAATCTTGGATGGCTCAGTTGGTAGAGCATATGATTGTTGATCTTAGAGTTGTAAGTTCAAGCCCCACATTAAGTTTAGAGATTATTTAAGTAAATAAACTTAAAAAAAATAAAAGGTGTTTTGCAGGCAGTTGATTTACTGTACACATTATCTTGAATCATTTAAGGCTTCTTTTTCAAACTTTTTAGAAAGCAATGAGGATAGTTATTACTCTAGGACTACTTTAGCTATACTCAGGTTTTCAACAATGTCTCTTTACTCTGGCTAATTGAGGCTCCAACCGATACCTCCTAGGACTATAAAACTGATTATACTCAAGCTAATTGCTTCTTGATAGTTGTTCTTTACCTGTCATCACCTAACCTTGCTATAATGTCCTGTATAGCCAAAGACTCAAAGGTACCGCTAAAGATATCTATATTATATATCTATATCTATATCTATCTATATTATATAAATATATATAATCGATTAAGTGGCTCACTGATTAAGTGGCTCCCCTGTTTCTGCCTCTCTGGCACCCTTCACTGAAAACACCAATTGCCTTCACTAACAACCCTCCATCCTCCCACCCTCAAAAACAAGTAAGTGTTTTTACACCTACACCCTGCTTTGCTTTGTGGTGTCTAGAGATTGCTGTCTGTCAGGTAGATCACCTGAACTGTCATCGAACTGGCTTCATACTTTTTTTTTTAACTTTTAGGTATAATAGTCTCATTTTACCTGTTTTCCAATTTCTAAAAATAGCTTTTTCCATGTATTTTGTCCAATTCTCTAGTACCAATTACTTCATCATGGCCAGAAAACACAAATTACAACTGATCTTGTTTGTATATATCAGAATTGATATATCTAAATAAATTAAGTATCCCAGCTTTTTTAAAAAAAAAAAGAATTTATTTATTTATTTGACAGAGAGAAACACAGCCAGAGAGGGAACACAAGCAGGGGGACTGAGAGAGGGAGAAGCAGGCTTCCTGCCGAGCAGGGAGCCCGATGTGGGGCTCAATCCCAGGTCTCCGGGATCATGACCTGAGCCGAAGGCACAGGCTTTAACCCACTGAGCCACCCAGGCGCCCCATATCCCAGCTTTTTAATTAATTTTTAAAGTAATCACTGTAAATTTTGCTGCTGACTGTTTAGATCCAACTGAAATTTCTTTCTTCAGTGGAGTTAACCTTAACTTGTGTATTTATTATTCTAGATAAAAAAATAATTCTAGAGCATTAAATATTTAAAAACCATGGCAGAGAAGTAAAACTAAAAACCTACAATTCAAATCCTCACATGAAGTTCTCACTTATTGAGTGTCAGCTAATAGAGTCTCTTACCTGAATGGACAATGATCTGGTCTGACAGACTTGTCTACATTGTCCCTTTTGTTAATAATAAGTATTTTTAAATTATATGATAAGTATATATGGCTTTCAAGTTATTATGAATTCATAAGCTCATCAATAATACAGGAGAATAAAAATTGTGAAATAATCTCCAATAACAATTCACAGTGGGTGAAAAGCACCCTACTTTTATTATGCCCCACACATTATCTGCAGAAAGGTTTTAGAAATATGTTTCCAAGTTACCAATTTAATGTTGTTAAAAAAGAAAAACTTCAAAAAGTCATTTCCTTTAAATACATATATATCTGGGGCGCCTGGGTGGCTCAGTTGGTTAAAAGCAACTGCCTTTGGCTCAGGTCATGATCCCACAGTCCCAGGATCAAGCCCTGCATCAGGCTGCCTGCTCGGCTGAAGCCTGCTCCTCCCTCTCTCACTCCCCCTGCTTGTGTTCCCTCTTTGGCTGTGTTTCTTGCTGTCCAATAAATAAATAAATAAATAAATAAATAAATAATCTTTTTTTTAAAAAAGAAAAGGTACATATATATCTCAAGATAGACAGGTAGATAGATGGAGATAGATATAACCAACAGTTACCCAACACGTTGTAATATTTTAATAGAATATTTTATGCTGAAAAACACATTTAAATTAGTATCATATGATTTTTCTCATGTGACCATAAAGAAAAGAGAAACATGAAATGATGTAAATGATAAAAGTGACTTGAAAATTCTATTTTATTTACATATTTTTCAAATTTGGTTTTATTGAAAACCCAGTAGAGTATGAAAAACATGGGACCATTCAGTGAAGGGAAGATAATGTTAATGAGAGAAATTGGATTTCCTATTTATATATTGCCTTTATATTCAGTATATCTCCAACAGTGTATGAAATATTGAATTACGCACTGGCAGCATTGTGCAATGACTTTATGTAGGAAAATATTAATTAACCATTATTAAATCAATAGGTTATTCACCAATTTTTCCATTACTTGAGCTCTAAATAAAGAAGACTAATAACTAAGTCTAGATTGAGGCTTTGATAATAGAAGAGTACATGTTTAAAAAGATAGTTTTTGTAGTCTTTTCAGTCATCATAATGCATCATAATGCATTACTAGTAAGAATGTACTTTAATAAGAACAATGCATTGCTATTGTTAATAATATTTTTTCTAATCTGACACCTCTAAACTTTGTGGAGAATGTTCATATTAAAATGTGTACTTTATTATTGAAGTAAGTGGTATCCAGAAATACTAAATGACTTGCTTAAGCTATTATATATAACTAAGTAGCATAAGCAGGAGATTAAGCCTCTCTTCTAATTCTGTGGTGTCTAATATAATGATTGCTATCCACATGTATCTATTTAAATTTAAATTAATATAAATTAAATAAAATCATAAGTTCTGTTCCTCAGTTTTTTTAGCTGTCTTTAAAGTGCTTGAGAACTATATGTGGAGGGAGTGCTATCAGAAAATAAAATAGAAGGAAGTAAGACAGTTTTGTGATACATTTATATAAGCAGCCATACAGTGGGTCTGTGTGTTCAGAAGGACTGTTACGAGATAAAGCTGAAGTGTAATCAGAAGCCAAATTATGAATGACTTATTATTACAAACTGAGTATTTTGAGGGGTTTTGCCTGAACACTGTTTTTGAGTAATGCAATTAGGAGAGTTAGAAGATTTATTGTACATCTTTGAATGATTATTCTGGCATCAGTATGGATAATGCATTATTAGCAGACAACACTGGAGGAGATGACCCAGTCAGTAGGGTGCTGATATAATCTGGACAAGAGAGGCCTTAGTCAAAGCAGAAACAGTGGAGATGAACAAAAGGAGACAGTTTCCAAAACTACACATAAAATATATCAATTTTTAGATACAACAGAGTATATTTCCTTAATCTTTTTCATGAAAATGTATATGCATTTTTAACAAGATCTCAAAATATATGTTGATACACCACATTACATTGCATGTGTGCTGCAAAATATGTCATTGGCAGGATTTATGCAGGTTCAGCATGTTTTTATTGAGTACCATATTTAGTTCTCTATTTTCCAGAGCCAATTATTGATTATACTGGAAAAGCAATAATACATATTACGTAAGGTTTGACACAAAATTATTATATGGCCATTGGTACAAATTGAAAATATGGTGAAAAAAATATCTGGAGGGCTACATATCACACTTAATAACCAAGTTTCTGGAATATCAAAACTGAATACCCACATAAATTTAACCAAAAGGATTTTGGAAATTGAACTCTCTAGAATTAAAATATAAGCTTCCCTAATTTAGAACTGAAATTGAATGATTGCATTACTGATTTCCAACTATTTATTGAGACTTTCCTATGTGTATTCTTCACCCAGAAACTAGAAGGAAGGGATGCAGATTATTATCGACTGTGATTCTATGTTTCTGGAATATCAAAATAGAAAATCCCCAATCAATTTTAATAAATGGATTTCAGAATTTAACTCAGAGAAATTAATATAAACGCTTTCTAAATTTAAAATTGAATTTGGGTCATTGCATTATTCATTTATTCCTTGTGTGAATATTTATGGAGCCCCTGCTATGTGTACTATGCAACCAAGAGCTCGTATTAAGAATGAAAGTATATTCCCTACCTTCATTGAGTTTGCAGACTGAGATGTGCTTCTGTAAAACCCACCTGGCTGGCAAGGAGGTCTCTGAAGAATGCTTATATTATACTAGGGAGATTCAAATATATTATCTTATCTTACAACTTTGCATAAGGTTGGTATGATTTATGTATGCAAAAGCTGAAGTTCCAAAAAAAAGGCAATTCCTTTCAATGTCATGGGTTTTAAGTGGCAGAACCTATATTCAAATCTAGGATTAATTTTAATATTTTCCTATACCATATATTTTTTAAAAATCACAATTTTACTTTCTGTTAAGTCAGGCATACTTTTACTTAAGTCATTGATTCACCTTCAGCTACTAAATGGAAAGGAATTATGAAAGTGATGGAAGGGATTGCAAAAGTAAGAGCATTATTACACAGGAATTCTGATAAGGGTTTGGTAATATTATCTCTGAAAGTTTGCTAGCAATACTCCCTTTCTACCAGAAAAATTAATTTTCTGACAAAAAGGAAAAACTGACATCTGATTAGCCAGATGGCCCTGGGGTGGTTGCATTTTCAGATGTAGGGCATATCTGTTACTCCCCACAAAATTAGCTCAAGTAGATAAAGAAAATATGAGTTATTAATTTACTGAATATGATGATCTTCTACTAAACACATTTTTATTGATCTAAAATTAGACATGAAAATGCCAGCCCATCTTTTTATAGGCAGCCTTTAAAATAAGTACATGATCAAAGTTAAATGAAAACAGAATAATCTTTGCCCTACATCCTTAATTTACAAGGCAACATCTCCTGAGCAGAAACAGTTGGCTTAAAGGAATCTCCTGAGTAGCACAAAACACCAACAGACTAAAATTACTTTCCAGTACATCACCTTCAAGCTGGTGCCTAGTTCTGTCTCCTTACCTTATGCTTGCTTCTTATCACCATATTGTGCCTGTTGCCTTCAGTTGCATCACTAGTGGGGACATTTTTCACTCTTCCATATTCTCCCCAAAATAATTCCTTAAAGATCAATTTTCATTGAGGGGGGGTCTATATTTTTCTTTATATCATTAACAATTAAGAATTATATACTAAATAGCCTAAATGTTAATGATTGGTAATATTCTCTCCTAAAGAGTATACTTTCTTAATTTCTAGGTTTCAAAATTTTAGCACACATTAAGGTATATCTCAAATGCTGCATCCTTCATCAATCATTCTTTGAGTCTGTCATTTAAACATCTGCATAGATCTTTATTTCACTTTTTCAAATGTCAGTTTTATATTATTGTGTCCTGATGAGCTCTTATTTAAGGATAAAACTTATTTTATATTTATACACACTAATTCCAAACATGCCAGGACAATATTTTAGTAACAGCATATCCTCAATAATTGTACTGAACAGAGAAACTTAAAATAACTCATTTGTATTAAATGAATTATTTTTTTAAAGTTATTTAAAAAAAGGCATTTGTATTAAATTTCACTTCTATTAAAATGAATTTTAAACTTATGGATACTCCAGAATACATTAACAATATATTTTCCATAATAACATAATTCATAGAGAATTTATTCCATATTTGATGTTGCCTCAGAAACAAGCATCATAAGAGGGATGACTTTACTTAAAACAATAAAGTTATAAATCATTTTGGAAATTATGTTTAGATTTATAATGAATAAAAATAATGATAATCTCTTCTTTGTTCTACTTTAAAATATAACCATGTAAGCCATTAAATGTATTTCTACATGAAAAGAATTTCTACGTGAATAGAACATTCTAAAGCTCTATTAATTATTCATTGGATTTGCTTACTTTAGTATCTTGGGTGAACTTAAATATGCCAACTATTTTGAGAGATTCATAGTATTTGAATCCAAATTCTTGATATTATTCTGTGTTTGCTTATAAATTTACTCTGTATAATAAATAACAGGGGGATGATCAAGTCTTCTAAATGCTCTCACATTTTCTCCATTACGAGGAACATTTATAAGTGTGAAGAAAGTAGCCTATTCTGCCACTTGCCTGTCCCATATGGCTGATGATTGTGAATAGTGGTGCAAAAATTGTATTAATTGAGCAAGTTTAAAATTCATATATGTGTAGAATTCCAATTTCCCTATACCCTGAAATTTTGTATGTAAAAGAATAGTCTCAGTGTTAATGAAAATTAAATTTCAACTTAGAATTCATTAGAAATGGAAACATCCAAGTGAAAAGAGGGGAAAAGTCCGGTCCTTTCCTAATCTAAAGGTTGCCAACCATTCAGATGTTTCTAAACTGGCAATAAGGAAGGTGAAAGAGTCTCCAAGAAATCTTATTTTGTGACTCCCAAAGCATGTGATGGTGGCAGACCACCTTTAAGTGTACCACTGGCAACTTTAAAAAATTAGTAGACAATCAGGCAAACAGAAAAAAATACCATGCAAGGTATTCATTCCTCAGAATGAAATTACTGATTTTAACATGACTCCAGAGAATCAAAAAATCTGGGATTGAGATGATGACTATCACAACCACCGTATAACAGCCATTCAAAATCCTAGCCAAACGAACCATTAGGGAATTAATGACTAGATATAAAGGGGTTTGGTGGGGTGGGAGGATCAGAGAGTAAGTTAAGTAGTTTAACTGGTAAACAATATGAAGGGTAATGTGTCATTTTTATATAAAAACAAATACAAATTAATAATATAGAGGAAAGTAAAATTAACATGACTTTTTCTGACATGAAAATGTGCTATAAAATAAATTTCAAGACATATGAACAGTGAATCAAATTTCACATTGTATTATCAGCCTTTTAGGATAAAATATATTCACTTGCCTCTGCACATATTTTACCACCAATGCTTGTAAGTCATTGCTATAAAATGTTCTAATATCAGGAGATAGTGAATTTCTCCATAAATATTGAGGTTGAATATATGAAGTTATTGTCAAGAGTGGTAGAAAGTCTGAAACTTTAGCTTACTCACAAGCTAACAAGTTAGCCTGCTATAGGTTTATGAATGCTGATAGAAACACACGACTGTTGGGTCTGAATCAAGGAATTTTATTACTCATGTCACATTGTCTTCATGTTCATGCCAGTTCCCCTTGTCCCTCAACTCCCACAGGGGTGATGCAGTGGTTCATAGATCTGCTGCATTCACTTAGGCAGAGTGTTTTGTAATGGACCACAAGCAAATCTACCTGACATTTACCCACAAAGAGACATTAATCTTTCTTTTTTTTTTATTATATTTTATTTTTTCAGTGTCCCAAGATTCATTGTTTATGCCCCACACCCAGTGCTCCATGCAATACTTGCCCTCAGTACCCACCACCAGGCTCTCCCCCATCCCCCCTACCCCACATTAATATTTCTTACTCTGAATAGTAAATAACCTTGTAGTCAGCTCTGGAAATAGGCTAAATCTCTATCTTCTTTTTTTTTTTTTTAAGATTTTATTTATTTATTTGACAGAGAGAAATACAGCCAGAGAGGGAACACAAGCAGGGGGAGTGAGAGAGGGAGAAGCAGGCCCTCCGCAGGGAGCCCGATGTGGGGCTCGATCCCAGGTCTCCAGGATCATAACCTGAGCCGAAGGCAGTCGCTTAACCAACTGAGCCACCCAGACGCCCCCTAAATCTCTATCTTCTAATAATTTTTGATATATTATTGAAAAAAAATAGTGCAGAATAAAAAAGTCTTCAGTGCCTCTGTCTAAAGATATGCAAAATAATTAGACATCCATGGAGAATTATTTCCAACAATATACATCTCTCCTTTCTATAATATCTTGGTTTCTGGTAAAAATTGTCCCACGAGTATGCTGTTTTATCAGCTATTCTAATTAATCAGAATGCCAGAGTTTGGGACAATAACATTTCAATTTCTTGTAAAGGATTTAATTCAAACTACTGTTAGTGGGATTCCAAGGATAAAATAAGGCCAACTTGCCATACTGACTTCAACTGTGTTCCCTAAGGTCCTGTACTGAACCAGATGAAAAGAAATCCTCCTTTAAGGAGGAAGTGTAGAACAATGCTACCATGCAAAACGAACTTGACCAGTGGGTAGAGGCTGACCTGAATGTTTTCCATGGCAGGAGTTTATTTTTGTAAACACTTAATCGTCTCTTACAAGCATTCATAATATGGCAAGCCATTATGTTTTGGGGAGGGGGACAAGTTAATGCCTGGTTTTTATGTAAGAAGCTCAGTTCTGAAGGTACACATAACAACCCTGGAAATAATTATTGCAAATGGGCTATTTTCTGGGAAGTAGAGGTTGACAGTGCCTCCAGTATGGCCTCCTTATCAGCTTGATGGGCTTTCAGGTTCCTACTTCTTTGGAAATAATTGAGTTTCCTGTTTCCTATTAAAGAAAGAGCCTAATCATAGGCAGCCAAACATGAGTTATTTGTCCAAATAAACATTTGTGCAGCATCCATTTTCCCTACAGAATGAGTGCATGGTGTTAAAAAAGTAGGAGTAAAAAATGATCTGGAGGATAGAGTGGTGTTTTTTTGTTTTTTGGGTTTTTTTGTTTTTTGTTTTTTGTTTTTTTGTGAGATGTGCCAGAGTTGGAGACATATCTTGCACTTTCTGAATAGTGTTAAGGACAATGGCTATCAAATCAATTCAGAACCATTCTGCTGGAATAGCGGACCCAGGAGTTGTACTTAGGCACTTGCAGCAAATTGGAAGATGCTATTGCAGTGTTTTCCTCCTACTGAAGGCTCCAGGAATGATTTTGAATGATCATTAGTGTTTTTCCCTTTCATATTTTCAGGGAGCTATGATATCCCCTTCCTAGGTGAATAGATTCCTCTTCTCTGTTCACTTTTGCAAAATCAGTATGTCCCATTAAGTAACAATAACTTCATCTTCTTCTCAATTATTTCTACTTTTGCCCACACTTTTTGTGTAAAAAGGTTAACTGCAAAAGGGTCAGGACACTTTCATAAAACTTACAAAGACACATTATGTACTTCACACTGGACCATGTGGATCACTATAATGGAACTTCGTGAGCAGGGCTCTTAATTACATACTCATTATCCTGTTCACCTATGATTGTGTCAATCCAAAAGAAGAGTATAAGTAGCTAAACCAGAATTAAGTTAGAAACCCCTTGCATTGAATAAGCTACCACCCATTAGTTATAACAATGGGGTTGGCCTGGGTCACCATTAAGGGAAATAAAGAAGCATCATAGCTGGAAAAGGTCAGGGGGAATTCTGAATTTTTTAAAAAGGCAATATAATACCCAATCCCTTTTCCTAATTGTTACTCAAGAAGTGGCTGTGAGATGATCCCTTATAGCACATTCAGTGGCCAAACTGCCTTAGGTGTAGAGCAAGAGGAGGTGAGGAATGTTGGTTTAGAAATAATTTTGAATTAATTTTTGAAGAAGCCCTTCTAAAACTCAGACCAGGAAATGCTATGCATGGTAGAGAGTTTGGAATTCCCAGAATATTTATTACCCCATTTTTGAGTTGCTTTTGTGATAAAAGGCACAGCATTGCCAAGCCGAAAATTGATGACAAATCTGAAAAGTACGATATAGATGAGCATTAGTGTTCAAAACAATGTACCCAGGGTTAGCTGCTGTAATTGGAATAGAAATTGTGTAACCTGAGAAAATAGACAATATTTCCAGTGAGAATCTATGAAGGATAGAATGAAAACATTGCAGAGAATTTCAAGGTTGACAATGTGGCCACAGGAATAGAGAACTAAAATGGTATGTGAACAGTGATCACTGAAGATGAAAATGTAAAGTAGCTGCAAGGTGATAGTGTCCAACTGGACATCCATGTGAACTTTTGATATATCCATGATAATGAACTGAATATGGTCCAATTGCCAAATAATCAAAGATTTTGAGAGAGTAACTCAGTTCCCTGAGTTGACAGCAATGAGAAAGAATAGTTTACTCAGACAAATTGAGTTTAAGTGGATTAAAGGAAAATAAGTAAGGTATTTGCACAAATTGAACAGAAGAACAAATGTTTGAAAGCAGCACTGAGATGAGAAATGTGTGACAGGGAAAACAAGAGTATAAACTGAGTATGACATGTCAGTGGAAATATAAGGTGTTAGAGCTGGAAAGGAATTTTGATATTATTTTCTCCAATATCTACTTTAAGTCGAGTGAACAATTAGTGTGTCTATCTACTTATCTATTTATCTATAATTTATTTTTTGCCTGCATGTATTTGATAGGCAAAATGTTACTGACTGTTAATAACATCGTGATATTTGTTTTCTCTGATAAAAATATACAGGGCATCTTCAGAATGATGAAACATATGTTAGAACAGCTGCTTCTAAGTTTAAACAAAATATAGTGTACCACTTTTTTCCTTTGAATACAGACAAATATGAAAAATTGTGGTGATTAAGATGGATTATGCCTATTTTCTTTGAAAACCAAAATGTCCTAACATGAAGTTGGAGTTGAATAGTAAAAGTGACTTAAATTTTTACTCTCCCAAGAACATTCACCTTCAAAAATGTAGCATGTTCAAAATTATTTTGAATACTCTTTAAAGTGTTTAGTAGAATGCAAAGGTCATATACGACATGTGTGACTTTTACCATATTTATTCTTTACCTTTTTCACTTTAAACACATACAAATTTAAAAATAGAACCCATTGTTATTTATTAACTAAAATGATTACTAGGAAAATAATAAAACACAATAATTTGTTATATATCATTACATGAATTATAATATATAACTATATATATGTTATGTAAAATCTTGCTTGAATCAAAGCTTGAAGACTCAGGCTTTAAAATTGACTTTTCAGGGCCAAGGATATATTATAAACTATATTATTGATTTGATTTGATAGGTTGATTGATTTGATATGTTATGAAATTATCAAGTGCCACTCGCATATATATTGCCTGTTTTTCCATGGAGGAAAAACATAGGAACCCAGTGTGGATTGCCAAGGAAGGAATTTGTTGACTTAGAAACATGATGCAACAAGGTATTATTCCTTCAACTTAAGTCCATATTACTAACATAGCAGATAAAGTCACATGATTTTTTTCAATATACATATATACACCTTAATGTAGGGTTTTTTTTGTTTTTGTTTTTGTTTTTTTTTTTTAAGATTTTATTTATTTGACAGAGAGAAACACAGCTAGAGAGGGAACACAAGCAGGGGGAGTGAGAGAGGGAGAAGCAGGCTTCCTGCGGCGCAGGGAGCCCGATGTGGGACTTGATCCCGGGTCTCCGGGATCATGACCTGAGCTGAAGGCAGTCGCCCAACCAACTGAGCCACCCAGGCGCCCCGTTAATGTAGGTTTTTAAGGAACTTGGGCAGTGGTTCCATAAATTTTATGTAGATATTTAAGGAAATGCAATAATTTGGGATCATCATCATCAAAATTACTGCTTTAGAAGTAATTTTATAATAGGATCAATAATTTCTAGCTCCCAGAAAAAAATGTCAGTAGATCTAATAAATGCTTATGGGTGACGGTGGACTACCAATTGAGCATATTTTCTTAAAAATTAAAAGAAATATATGGGGTACCTGGGTTGCTCAGTGGTTAAGCCTCTGCCTTCAGCTCAGGTCATGATCCCAAAGTCCCGAGATCGAGCCCTGCATTGGGCTGCCTGCTTCTCCCTCTCTCCCTCCTGCTGCTTGTGTTCCCTTTCTGGCGGTGTTTCTTTCTGTCAAATAAGTAAAAAAATCTTTAAAATAATTAAAAGAAATATAAAAATTAAAATATAAGCAATAAAGAAAACTATACAAAAATATGCAAAAGAAAATGAGAAAGGGAAGAAAAGGGGAGAAAGAGAAGAAAATTTAAATGAACATTCAGTTGGCAATTTAGTCACTAAGAATCTAGAAAGTACTTTGTGAGGATATAGAAATTATGACACATGACAGTATTGGAAGCAGAGAAGATTGATTATCACACTTAGCAAAATTCATTCCTTTATCACTCATGAACTACAGTGGTGCCTTTGTAATAAATGTAGTAAACTTCATATGTTTTGGGTATTAACACTTTGTCGCATGCATGTTTTGCAAATATTTCTTTTTTCCCTCTCTATAGGATGCTGTTTCATTCTGTTTATTGTTCCCTTTGCTAGGCAGAGATTTTCTTGTTTGTTTTGTTTTGATTTCATTTGTTTGTTTTTTAGGTTGAGGAAATTCCTCTTCTCTGTTTTTGTTTTTGTTGCCTGTGCTTTTGGTATCCATATCCTTTGATAAGGAGTTAATATCAAATATCAAACACACACATACACACACACACACACGCAATCAAGTAACCCTATTAAAAAATGGGCAAAAGTCACCAATAGACTTTTCACATGATACAGGTGTCGAACCAGTATATAAACAGGTGCTCAACATCACTAATCAAAGAAATGCAAATCAAAACCACAATGAGATGTCACATCATATATCTTAGCTGACTACTGTCAACAACAACAATAACAACAGTAACAGAAAAGTGTCAGTGAGAATGCAGGGAAATTGGGACTCTTTTCCATTGTTGGTGAGGATATAAAAAAAAATTCAGCTGTTATGGAAAACAGTATGGAGGTCCCTAAAAAATTAAAAATAGGAACTACTTTACAATCAACATTCCAATCTGGGCATATAATGAAAATCATTGAAATCAGAATCTTAAAATGTTAGCTGTACTTCTATGTTATTGCAGTATTCACAATAGTCAAGATACAGAAACAACTTTTGATGAACAGATAAAGAAAAAAATGTGGCCTATAAATAGAATAGAGTATTATGCAGCTTAAAAAAAAAAAAAGCGGGGGGCGCCTGGGTGGCTCAGTTGGTTAAGTGACTGCCTTCGGCTCAGGTCATGATCCCAGAGACCTGGGATCCAGTCCCACATCGGGCTCCCTGCTCGGCAGGAAACCTGCTTCTCCCTCTCTCACTAGCCCTGCTTGTATTCCCTCTCTGGCTGTGTTTCTCTCTGTCAAATAAATAAAGTTTAAAAAAAAATAAAAATAAAATAAAATAAAAAAGAAGGAAATTATACCATTTGCAATGGACCTGGTAGCATGTTACGTGAAATAAGTCACAAATGGGCAAATACTGCATGATTCCTCTTAACATGAGGCATCTAAAATAATCCCGCTTACTAGAAGCAGACTACAGAATGGGATTTCCAAGGCGAGGGAGAAGGGAAAATGCTGCTAAATAGTATAAAGTTTCAGTTATTCAAGATGAGTAAGTTCTCGTTTTTAAATATTTATTTATTTATTTGAGAGATTGAGAGAGAGAATGCACAGGCACAGGCACATGCAGGCAAGCAGGGGTAGGGCAGAGGGAGAGAGAGAGAATCTCAAGTGGACTCCCTTCTGAGCCATCAGCCGGGCTCCATCTCACAATGCTAAGATCATGACCTGAGCCAAAATCAAGAGTCTGGCACTTAATCGACTGAACCACCAGGCACCCCTCTTTGTGTATTTTTTTTCTTTAAGGCTGTTTATTTCAGACATTAAAGCAAATTTAAATGCCCATACTGATTCAACATCTTTTGCATGTGTTGTTGGACTTGATTTGCAAAAATTTTGTCAGAGTTTTGTTCCATGTGCATGAGAGACATTTCCCCATATTTGCTTTTTTTGATCATGACCTTAAATTCTGGTGTTGGCATCAGTGTATACTCTTTCAGCATGAGCTGGGGATGTATTATCCTTATCTATTTGCTGAAAGAGAATATGTAGCTTTGGTACATTTTTTTTTTCCTTTAATTAAAGGGCTTCATGAGAAAGCATCTGCTCCTGGTCTTTGAGCCTTTGTATAATTCTGAATCAAAATTTTTAATTGATATTGCACTGTTTGATTTTTTTTTTTGCATGTCTTCTTATACCAGTTTTGGTAACTTGCACCATTCATGTGTGTGTTCATTTCATCTGTATTGGATTCCTAGGGCTGCTATAACAAAGTACAGTATTTGGGTGGCTTAGACTATAGAAATTTATTATTTTACAGTCCTGATGACTATGGTTCTGAGGACTCCCAAGATAAAGTGCTGGCTCTGTTGGATCTTTCTGAGGGCTCTAAGGGAGGATCTGCCCCAGGTCTCTCTCTCTGTCTTGTAGATAGCCATTACTAGTGAGGAAATTTCTCTCTGTGTCTTTACATCATCTTTCCTCTGTACATGTCTCTTTATTTTCACATGATATTCTTTTTTATTTTTTAAATTTTGTATGATAATTTATTTTATGTTTTCACTATTCCAAGATTCATTGTTTATGACCCAACATGATACTCTTTTTATATTGGAAACCAGTTATATTGGAGTAAGGGCTTTCATTACTCCAGTGTAACTTCCTCTTTAGTAATTGCATTTCCAGTAACCCTAGTTCCAAATCAGATCACATCCTCAGGTACTAGGGATTAGGACTTCAACACATGAATTTTGGTGGAACATAATTCAATCAAATAGCATCATTTCAGCTGTTGAATTTATTGGCATAAAATCATTCATAATATTATCTTATTATTTTATTAATATCTACAGGAGCTACAGAGGTTCTCTCTTTTTTTGTTCTGAAATTTGTCATTTGTGACATTCCTGTTTTACCCCTATTTCTTCCTCAATTTAACTAGATTTTGGAATTTGGATTTTGTTTATCCATAGCCTCTGTTTAAAAAGAAAATCACAAATTTTAGTTTCTCAAAAACCTATCTTTCTTAAGGAGAAAAACTTTTTTTAAAGAAGGATCAAAAAAGAGGAATGATTATTCATGATTAAATTTCTTTATTACTCAAATATTTTTGCTGAAAGTGTTGTACTAAAATAAGCAGGTAGTCTTATAATTTCTGATGATAATACCCTTAAGCAATGTAGAGGATCTCTTTATCAAGTCCCCCCCCCATTCTTTTCTCTTTTAATCTAAAGAAATTAACTTTTTTCTAAAAAAAAACAACAAAATAAACAACCACAAAATAACTCTATCACAAATATAATTTTCATTTCCAAATGTATATTTAAATAAAGCATTTTCAAAACAAATTCTTAATGAAGATTTTTAAAGTAGTTCACTATGTAATAGTCTGATTTTCCAAGGACTTTTTACTCAAACTTATAGTGCATGAGTTTACATCAGGTACCCTGAAATGGTTTCATTTGGGCATGAATTAGATTGTACCATTTTCTTCCTGTTGGTATTCACACCAATTATGATTATAAAATTTCACTTAGATTTACAGTTTCTTTTGATATTCTAAGTTTAAATGCATTGAAATGAAAGCTGACAAGCCTTGTCAAAATAGTTTTACTTTATTTCAATCAATTTGAATGTTTTCTATTTATAAATGAATTGGAATGAATGTCACACACTGGATGAGATTCAGTTTAGAGTCCTACTGAATTTAAGTAAAAACAGTTAAATGAATATCTTAAAATACTATATTTAGCTAGTCATTAGTCATAATGTATTGTCCTTAGTTTTAGACTTTTGTATATACGTCATTATACACTTCTATAAAATAGTAAAATACTAAAATATTTTTAAAATATGTTAATACAGTACAGTATGAGCTTTTTCTCATAATTAGACTGGTCTTACACAGTTTGAGGGAAAGATCACATGGGTAAAATGATATTTTCATCATATTACAATGAGTATACATACTATCTACATGATTTAAGATGACTATGTTGGGGCCAAGATCATGTGACTGAGATAGTTTTTGCCTGGTTTCTCCATAGTGATATTACACATATTTTTCCTCCTCTTTCCAAACTGTGTTCTGTCACCATGCATAGTCCACAGTCAAGGAGTGGGGAATTATGTTTCTTTTGTTTTAGGATATAGAGTATATACACAATTAATTGGGTATCTTCTGTATGGGATGTTTGTCTCTTTCCCATTTTGATTTATATTACTGTGGACTCAGTGTTTTGTTTTGTTTTGTTTTTTTAATGACTTTATTTATTTATTTGACAGAGAGAAGCACAGCTAGAGAGGGAACACAAGCAGGGGGAGTGAGAGAGGGAGAAGCAGGTCTTCCGCAGAGCAGGGAGCCTGATGCAGGGCTCGATCCTGGGACTTTGGGATCATGACCTGAGCTGAAGGCAGTGGCTTAACCACCTGAGCCACCCAGGCACCCCCGGGCTCAGGTTTTATTTCAAATTTTGGATTATAATTCTATAACCCCATATAGTCAGTCATGTCAACGTCAAATACAGTTTCATTTCTTCCTTACCATTCTGTACTCCTTTTATTTTCTTATTTCACTATATTGGATTCCCAGTACAATGTTCAATAGGGGAGTAGAGAAGACTTTCTTTTTTTGAAAGGGAAATTCTTGTCTCTCCCCAGTCTTCGAAGGAAATCAATCAGTTTCTCACTATTAAATTTAATGTCTGTAGGGAATTTGGTAGATATCCTTAAATTGAGAAAGTTGCCCTCCATTCCTGCTTTGCTGAGTTTTTGTCATGAAAGGTAATTGGATTTTGTTAAAAGTTTTTTCTGTATCGATTAAGATGATCACGTGGATTTTTCTTTTTTAAGCTGTGAATGAGATGGACTAATCGATTTTCTTTTTCTCTCGAAGTGACTTTGGTGGGGTGTGAGTGTCATAGAAAGGGCTATATATATTTGATGTCTACAATTTGATAAGTTTAAAGATAACCCTACATCTGTGAAACCATCATCACAATCTATGCCATAAACATACCCATCACCTCCAAAAGGTTCCTCCGCCCTCTTTATTCATTATGCATGTGTGTGTGTCTGTGTGTGTGAGAGAGAGAGAAACAGTAACACTTAATGTAAGATCAACCCTCTTAAGCAATTTCTAAGAATAACAGTATTAACTATAGGCATTATCCTATACCTTAGAGCTCTAGGACTTATTCAGCTTTTGTAACTGAAACTTTGTACTATATGACTAATATTTCCACATGTCCCTCTTCCCATATACTCTCGGTAACCCCCATTCTACTCTCTGCTTCTGTGAGTTTTACTTTTAGATTCATCATATAAATAATAAAATAAATAATGCGGTATTTGCTTTTCTATATATGGCTTATTTCATTTAACATAAGATTCTTCAGGTTGACCTATTTTGTTGCAAATGGCAAGATTCCTCTTTTTTAAGGCTGAATAGTATGTCATTGCATATATATATATACACCATTCTTTATCCATTCCCTGTCAATGGACATTTAGATTACTTTCATATCTTGGATGTTCTGAAAATTCCACAATGAACATAGATAATGCAGACATTTCTTTGAAAATCCAATTTCAGTTCTTTTGTCTATATACCTAGATGCAGAAATGCTGGATTTTATGTTAGTTCTATTTTTTAATTTTTGGGGGAAACTACACATTGTTTTCCAAAGCAGTTGCACCATTTTACATTTCCACCAACAGTGCACAAGAATTCTTATTTTCTGTCCTTTTTTTTTTCATAATAGCCATTCTAATAGGTGTGATGTAACATCTCCTCATGGTTTTGATTTGCATTTCTTTGATGATTAGTGAAGTTGAGCGCATTTTCTTTTCTTTTTTTTTTAAGATTTTATTTATTTACTTGACAGAGAGATCACAAGTAGGCAGAGATGCAGGCAGAGAGAGAGGAGGAAGCAGGCTCCCTGCTGAGCAGAAAGCCCAATGCAGGCCTCCATCCCAGGACCCTGAGATCATGGCCTGAGCAGAAGGTAGAGGCTTAACCCACTGAGCCACTCAGGCACCCAGCACATTTTCATTTATTTATCTTCTTTGCAGAAATGTCTATTCTATTTCTATATTCTTTGAAATATCCTATTTCTCTGTTCTATTTCTATATTCTATATTCTTCTATATTATTTGTCCATTTTGCAGTCAGATTGTTTGCTTGCTTGTTTACTTCATTTATTTCTTCTTCTACCCCATCCTTTCCTCTTCCTTCTTCTTCTTCCTCTTGTCCTCTTCCTCTTCCTTCTATTGAGTAATAGGAGTTACGTACATATCTTAGGTATCAAATCTTTGTAAGATATATGGTTTGCAAATATTTTCTCTCATTCCATAAGTTGCCTTTTCATTTTGTTGATTGTCTCCTTTGCCATAGAGAAGCTTTTAATTTTGATACAAATCTATTTATCTAAGTTTACTTTTTGCTTGTGTTTTCTGTTGTGTGTGTGTGGTTTTTTTTTTTTTTTTTTTTTTGGTGGTGTGTCCAAGAAATAATTGCCAAGAAAGATGTCAATAAAGTTTTTCCCCTAAGTTTACAATCTTACACTTAAGTCTTTCAACCATTTTGAGCTGATTTTTGTGTATGTTGTAAGCTAGAAATACAGTTCCACTCTTTTGTACATGGATATCCAGTTCTCCCAATATTATTTGTTGAAGAGACTATTCTTTGCCCATTGTGATTTCATGGTGCCCTAGTCAAAGATTATTTTACCATATTATGTATGGATTTATTTCTGTGCTGTCTGTTCTCTTGCATTAGTTTATGTGTCTATTTTTATGCCAGTACCATAAGGTTTTGGTTAATGGAGGTTTGTGACTTTTTTGAAATAAAAAAATGTGATGCCTCTAACTTTGTTCTTCTTGCTTAAAATTCTTTCAGCTGTTTGGGGTCTTTTGTGGTTCCATATGAATTTTAGAATGTTTTTATATTTCTATAAAAAATGCCATTGAGATGTTAATATGGACTGCATTGAATCTGTAGATGATTTTTGGGAGTCTACATGTTTTATTGGTACTAATTTGTCTAGTCCATGAGATGGGATACCTTTTTAGTTGTATCTTTAATTTTTTTCATTAACATCATATATATTATCTCTTTTTTTTTTTAGTAGTATTATAAATAGAATTATTTTCTGTAATTCCTTCTCAGATACTTTGTTGTTTGGTGTATAGAAGTGCAACTGATTTTTTAATGCCCATTTTGTATTTTGCATCCTGCAACTTTATTAAATTGGGTTATTCTAGCAGGTTTCTTCTTTTACTTTGTTTGTGGAGTCTTCAGGGTTTTTTACATATAAGAACATGCCATTCCTTTCTCCTTTCTAATTTGGATGTCTTGGATTTCCTTTTCTTACCTAAGTTCTCTGGCTAGGATTTCCACTGTTTAATTAGTTTTTGGATGCTGAACCAGCCTTTTGAATGTCGAACACCAAAGTGGAATAAATCCAACTTGATATTGGTATGTAATTCTCTTAAAATACTCAAACATATTATATTTGCTAAAATTGTATTGAAGATTTTCACATCTATTATGAAAAATACTGATCTGTAGTTTTCCTTTCTTCCAGTTCTTTATCTGATATTTATATAGGAGTAATGGCAGCCTAATAGAATGAGTTAGGAAGTAGTGTTTCTGTTTCCATTTTCCAGAAAATATTGCTATAAATTCTTCATCAAATGTTAAGTAGAGTTAGCCACAGAAACCATCTGAGCAAGTTGTTTTCTTCTTTGAAATGTTATTAATAATTGATCCGTTTTCTTAAGTATGCATGGACCTTTTCAGAGTATCTATTTCTGCTCACTTGAGTTTTGAAAATGTTTTTCAAGGAATCAGTTCATTTAATCTAAATTATCAAAGTTGAACATAGAATTGCTAAAAACATTCATTTGGTTTGTCTATAGGATCATTAATGATGGCTCTCTTTCATTTCTAGTATAAGTCGTTTTTGTTTTCTCTAAATTTTATTTAACTTTATGTTTGTTTTGGTTTGGTTTGGTTTTGCTTAACATGGCTAGCGTTAAGTAATATGATTACTTTTCTCAAAGAACCAGCCTTTGGTTATGTTGATTTTCTCTATCATTTTGATATTTTCAATTATATACCTTAAATTTTATTATTTAGTTTATCTGCTTAATTTTATATTGCTCTTATCTTTGTTTGGTTTTAAAGTAAAACTTTATTGATTTTAGCTCTTTATTTATGAAGTGATTCTTAATATTATACTAAAATTGCTATATTTGTAATGGTTTTGTATGTGTTTCACTTTTTTCCTTTTATGCACATTCTCACATCCTTCATTATCTATTTAAGTTGAAGGTTTATCATTCCATTTTTTCTCTTCTCTTAGTATATCACTTTTATTTCTTTTTAATTTTTTTAGTGGATACCTTAAAATTTAATATTTATATTTATTCATATATAATGTATAAAAATTTAATGTATATATGTATAATGTTTTAAGGTTACCTTACAATTTAATGTATATATTTATACAATATATAACTGTATATAATTATAACTAATACACTAATAATATATAATATAATATGTATAATATGAAGCTACTAGCAATCTATATATAACTAGTACACAGTTAAATACAACTGTACAGATTGAGGAGTATAGTATAGGTGCCTTCTAGCAGTATTCCCAAGTTCTGCCTCTCATCCCTTATAAATATGGTTGTCATTCGATAAGTTATAATCTCAGGATATATGTCTGCTATTATTATTTTGAATGGTTATATATTAAGTCAACTAAGAATAAGGAAAATAAAAGGTTCAGGTTTACCTTCATTTATTCCTTCTCTAGTGCTCTTCTCTTGTTTATGTAGATTTTAGTTTCTGACCTATAAAATTTTCTGCTCTCTGTAAGACTTCTTTCAACATTTCCTTCAAGTCAGATCAGATCCTTCAAGACAGTTAGCCTTCTGTTTTTATTTGCTGGAAAAGTCTATATTAGTTTACACAAGCTCCAATAACACAATGTCATAGGCTACATGGACTCCATGGTTTAAACAATAGAAATTCATTTCTCATAGTTTTGGAGGTAAGCCATCCAAGATCAAGGTAGCAGTGGGATTGGCATTTTGTGAAGAATTTCTCTTTGAGTTGCAGATTTCTGTTTTCTGCCTCTGTCCTCCAATTGCCCTTCCTGGGTGCAAATGGAGAGAGAGAAAGAGGGGAAGTAAGCCCTCTAGTGTTTCTTCTAAGGGCTAATCCCATCATGAAACCCTTTTTCACATGAACTCATCTAAACCAAATTACATCCCAAAGGCCATATCTCCAAATGCCATCGCATTAGAGATTAAGATTTCAACATATTAAATTTGGGGGAACACAGTTCTTCACTTTGGAGGATTATTTCACTGAGTTTAGAATTCTTGGATGTTGGATTTTTCTTTCAACACTTTAAATATTTAATTCTACTCTCTTCTTGCTTACAAAGTTTCTGAGAGAAAACTGATGAAATTCTTATTTGTTTCTTTATCAGTTGGGTACTTGTATGTTGTTCTCCTTTGCTTTGCTCTTTTACTTTCTGACTTCTTTCAAGATTTTCTTTTTAACTTTGGTTTTCTGCAAATTGAATATATGTCTATGTGTAACTTTTCTTTCTTTTTAATTATTGTGTCTCAATTATCTGTGTTTCACTGTGGTTCTATGATTTGTGGTTTAGTATCTGTCATTAATTTTGGAAAAGTCAGTGATTATTACTTGAAATGTTTTTTCTGTTTTTTTTTCTCCTCTCCTTTAGTTTCTCTCTCTCTCTCTCTCTCTCTCTCTCTCTCTCTCTCTCTTTCCTCTTTGTATTTCAGTTTGGGAAGTTTCCATTGACATATTTTCAAGCCCTTTGATTCTTTTCTCAGACATCCTTATTCCATTGGTGAGCCCATCAAAAACATTCTTCATTTCATTTAGATTATTTTTGTTGTTGTTTTGTTGTTGTTGTTGTTGTTGTTGTTTTTTAGCATTTACTTTTGATCCTTGCTTAGAGTTTCAATCTGCCAGTTTATATTGCCTATATGTTCTTGGATGTTGTCCACATCTTCTGTTAAGTCCTTTAGCATATTATACATTGTTATTTTAAATCACTGCTATAGTCATTCCAAAATCTATGCTGTATCCAAATCTAGTTTTGTGACTTGCTCTGTCTCTTCAGAGATTTCTTTTTTTCTTTTAACATGCCTTGTTGTTGATATCATCGTTGTTGTTATTTTGAAAGCCAGACATTATATATTTAGTAATAAGAACTAAGATAATAGGTCGTCAGTATGACAGTTTATAAAAATTTCCCTAGGAGGTACAGTGTTTATCATTTTCTGTAGCTGTTATCTGTTTGAGGCTTCAATTTCCTCTGATGTTCTTTTGTTGTCGTTGTTGTTGTTACCCCTGTTGTCTTTAATTTTTACTAGAAATTCCTTCTTAAGTATAATCTAGCCTTGCAATTCTTCCAACTTCAGTCTTCTGTTATTTTACAGGATCCTTGTTGGTCGTTGTGATGAGAAGTGAAGAAAGGGAAGTGTACTATATTTCTGTAATTAAGTCCCAAACATTTAATGGGCCCATGTGCCTGGTCTGTGACCTTCATAAGTATTTCTCAGTCTCCATCTCCAACATAGGCAATACAGGAAAGCTAGAGGGAGTCAGTCTGAAAACAGAAAGCTCTGTGTTTATTTCAAAATGATTGCTGGGCTCATTGTTAGATCAGTCAACAGAGTTTGTGACTCTTGATCCTAGAGTTATGAGTTCAAGCTCCACATTGTGTGTAGAGATTACTTAAAAATAAAATATTTTAAAAAATGGTTACTACATTGAGATACCACCTTATACCAGTTAGAATGGCAAAGATTAACAAGGCAGGAAACAACAAATGTTGGAGAGGATGTGGAGAAAGGGGAACCCGCTTACACTGTTTGTTGGAATGCAGGTTGGTGCAGCCACTTTGGAAAAGAGTCTACACTCTTTTAAGATTCCTTAAAAATTAAAAATAGAGGGTGCCTGGGTAGGTTAAAGTCTCTGCCTTTGGCTCAGGTCATGATCTCAGGGTCCTGGGATCGAGGCCCACATCAGGCTCTCTGCTCAGCAGGGAGCCTGCTTCCTCCTCTCTCTCTGCCTGCCTCTCTGCCTATGTGTGATCTCTCTCTGTGTCAAATAAACAAATAAAATTTTTAAAATAAAATTAAAAATAGAGCTACCTTATTACCTGGCAATTGCACAACTGGGCATTTACCCCAAAGATACAGATGTAGTGAAAAGAAGGGCCATATATACCCCAATGTTCACAGCAGCAATGGCCACGATAGCCAAAACTATGGAAAGAGCCCAGATGCCCATTAACAGATGAATGGATAAAGAAGATATGGACCATATATACAATGGAATATCACTCATCCATCAGAAAGGATGAATACCCAACTTTTGCATCAACATGGATGGGACTGGAGGAGATCATGCTGAGTGAAATAAGTGAAGCAGAGAAAGTCAATTATCATAGATTTCGCTTACTTGTGGAACATAAGGAATAACATGGAGGACATTAGGAAAAGGAAAGGAAAAGTGAAGGGAGGGAAATCAGAGAGGGAGACATACCAGGAGAGACTGTGGACTCCAAGAAACAAACTGAGGGTTTTAAGGGGAAGGGGGTGGAGGGATGGGTGAGCCTGGTGGTGGGTATTAAGGAGGGCACGTATTGTATGGAGCACTGGGTGTTATACATAAACAATAAATCTTGGAACACTACATCAAAAACTAATGATGTATTGTTTGATGAGAGTGACTAACATAACACAATAAAAATTAAAAAAAAAAAAAGTGGTACCTTTTTCCACTCCCTATGGCAAGCATGAAGGGATTTTTCTCCAATATTTCTTATGAGAACCTGGTGGGGCTATTAGAGGTAGTATTCCTGAGAGTATGGTCCTCCCACTAAGACTGCCCCTGAAGAGTTTTTGATTCACTGAGCATCCAACAATTTGTCAGTTACAGGTTAAGTGTACCTGCGAGTACTGGATACAAGAGTGGGGTTTTTTTGCTCCAGAGTTCCTACTCCCAGTGAGCTGTGTTTCTTTGTATCTGCCTTTCTCTCAGTTTTCAGAAAAATTTGCTGTGTGACCTCAATTCTCTGATGGATCTAAAAAGAGTTGTTACTTTTCAATGTCCTTAGCTGTTTTTATTTGTTTGTCTGTTATGAGGATAGGAGTGAGAACTTCCAAAATTTTTATGTTGAAGCAGAAACTAGAAGTGTTTAATTCAAATTTAATGTGCTATGAAATTTTTATGCTATCCTATTTTGTCAGTAAAATTATAATTTCACTCAAATTTCTTGCAATAAAATTGTTAGTGTAAAAGACACCCATTATACTTTGAAGAAACCACCAGATTTTTTTTTTCCACCAGAATTTTTTTTTTAATCATTTAATTTATCAGATCCCTCTTACGTACCATCTCAGATCCTCTGGGCCACCTTTGTCTTCTATAGCCCCAATATCTGTGAACCTTCATAGCTGCCAAGTCTGGGTGTGCTATGCCAACCTAACACATGTATGATCTGCTATCCCCTCACACCGTGTCCCTAGCCTTCCTGTTGACCTCACTGCAGTAGTCCCAGTACACACTCACACATGCACAACACACAAATTCAGAGAATTTATCCATATAAGGAAAAGTTTTGAACAACTGAAGAAATAGGCAGGTGTTCCTTCTTCTCTTTGTTAAGATAGTCTTGATAAGGAATGTCTGTAGCTTCTTAAAGCACAGTACCTCCAGATCAAGCCATCAGATAAATTTAGGTATAGTCAGATCAGTCATGAACCTATGTAATGCTCTTTCCTTCCATACTTGATTTTACTTGTCCTTCATTGATGTCTACTTAGTAAATTAAAAGTACAAAAACATTATCTAATAATTTTTTTTCAGGGAATCTCAGTACAAACAGAAGGAAAAAAAAATTCTATATAGAATGGTTTTATTCCTAAATGAAATCTAGTGATATTTCCGCCTTATGTGATGTTTGCATTTCCAAATGTGTGGTGATAACTGTACTCCCTGAAATTAGATTTCTGCAATTAGCACCTTAATTTGCTTTGCTTTGAAATGTGGAACTGGGAATTATCATTTTCCAGATGCAGAATTTCTGGATTATATTAAAAAACAAAGATATAAACATATGGGAAAATGTTAATGTGAGACAATTATACAGGAAGAATATTTTATTGTAGTTTTTTTCTTTAAAATTTTTGTTCCTAATGCTTTATATTAGGAAAATGTAACTCATTAACATAAAATGTGGATTTAACAATGTTTTAATGGTGAAAATAAATAATAACTACAAATACATATGAAAAACATGTTGAAACCCATTCAAAAGTATTTTAGATGCAATGAAAACGAATATGACTTTATTTTATGAGAATACATTCTCTATTTTTAATTCGTTAATATTTTCGGTCTTTTCAGCTCCACATGTACTAGGTATTAATCAAGATTTATATTATAAATATAAAATGTATATTTTTATTAAAATCCTTAATTTGTTAGAATTACTGTTTATTCATCTTTCTCTCTACCTCTGTATCTTTCCCATCTACTTATGGGAGAGACATATATATATCTTTATCTACTTATAATCGCTAACAGATCTTGTTAGTATATAAGTTCAAAATTATTTTGAGGAATCATCCAAATTGTTATACATTAAAATATGGTTAAGAAATTATACACTAGAAATGATCATTGTGACTGTAGATAGAAATGAATTGGGGTGCCTGGGTGGCTCAGTTGGTTAAGCGACTGCCTGGCTCAGGTCATGATCCCGGAGACCCAGGATCGAGCCCTGGATTGGGCTTCCTGCTCCGCGGGAATCCTGCTTCTCCCTCTCTCACTTCCCTTGCTTGTGTTCCCTCTCTCGTTGTGTTTCTCTCTGTCAAATAAATAAAATCTCTAAGAAAAAAAAGAAAGAAATGAATTATTTTCTTTCCATTATTATTGCAATTATATTTAATGTACTCTTACATTGATGACTTATGGACTACAGTTTATATGGAATAAATGTTGAATTTCCATCATATCAAGCTTTTCTTTTTTTTCATTGCCTTAGCATTATTTTAATAAAAGTATATTTTTCAGTTTTACTGTATAGTTAACAAACGACTTTCTTCTCAAAGTGATATATAACATGATTTAATTTATTAGCACTTCATAGTTAATAATTTAGCATTTACCAATTTATTTCTGTCTTAAATCCAATTTTAAGTTCTGCTGCTTATTTCACTTATAAAAGATCAATTCCTAAACTAAATTTTAGATGATATCTCCCCAAGTCCCATATCTTTTCTGAAAACACCCTTCTAGCCTTCCAGATCTTCATATTTTTTTCAAAGTGTGTCAGCTTCTTCTACGACTGATGATATCAAAAGCAAAAGGAAGGAATGTGGATAGTGACAATACATTTTAAATGCTTAAAATTCATATAGAATTTTAATGTTCAAAAGATACCTAGTTCTGCCTCATTTTAGAGTTCTAAAACAGTAGATATGAAATATATTAAGTCTGTCTAGATTTCAAGAAGCAGTTTGGTGACAGAGGACCAAACTACTAAGGGAGACAACAAAATCAGTGAATGTCAAAACATTATTTTAAGGAAAATAAAAAAATCCAGACACGAGAATGTATAAGCTCTAGGATTCCATTCATATGGACTCCGTATATTCTACTGTCAAAACCAAGTGATGGCACTGGAAATATATGGCATCTGGTGAGGACAAGGTGAGACCAGTAGGGGGAAGTATACTCTAAAAGGTCAAGAAGGTGAGTCCCTGGGTATTTGAAATGTCCTATGAGATGTCTTAGTCTGCTTCGGCTGCCATAGCAAAACAGCACATGCTAAATGGCTTAAACACCACAATTAACTTTCCCACAGTTCTGCAGGCTAGAAGTCTGAGATCAAGGTGCCAACTGTTTCACTTTCTCCTGAGGCCTCTCTCCTTAGCTTGCAGATGGCCACGCTCTTGCTGAGGACTCAAATGTCCTCTCTCTCTGTGCACTTCTGGTGTCTTTTTTCTCTTTTTATAAAGGCTCCAGTCCTACTGGATTAGAATCCTACCCTTCTGACCTCATTTAACCTTAATTACCCTCTTTCAAGGCCCTATTTCCAGAGACAGGCACATTGAACTAGGACCTGACACTATGACACTATGATTTGGGGGAGATGGCCTAATTCATAACAGAACAGGAGGGTAGAAAAGTGCATTCAATTTTCAAACCTCATAAAATAGATCATTTTCTTTTCTGTTTACCAGAACTAAATTAAAAATAAATAAATAAAAAAGAAGGGAAAAAAGCAGAATGTGATGGTGAGGACATTTTAAAACTCATTTTAGCCAGTGAGTGTCTACTATCCATTTCAATATATCTTTGTATTTGTATTGTTTTCAACACACACAGAAGCCTGGACATATGTAAAAAATAAAAATAAAAAAGAATAATAACAAATAATATTGGAAACATATATAAATTTATCCTTTAAAGCATGTGGTAGGCTACTCTTTGCTAGTCAGATTACAGAGGAAACTCTGAGTCTTGGAGATTCCATATGTTCACTCTCTGAATCACCCAAAATAATCTAGAACAATATAATTCTAAAATGTCATTTAAGGGTGCCTGTCTGGCTCACTCATTAGAGCTTGTGACTCTTGATCTTGGGGCGGAGAGTTCAAACCCCACCTTGAGGTAGAGATTACTTAAAAAATAGAGTAGAATAAAAACAAAATAAAATGTGACTTTAGAACATTAACTGACCCAAATCAGCACAGAATCCAGATTAAAATGGTTTATATGATCTATGAAGTTATAGATTGTATTACATGTGCATGAAATCTATTGCCCAAGAAGGAAAAGGGTGTATGAAGTAGTAATGCATAGGTTTGTGAGTCTTACTTCTTCATCCCCATTGGCCACCCATGGACAAAGTGTTTAAGAATAGTATACTTCGCTGTAATATTGCCAATTTTAGTGAAAATGTTATCAAAGCTTTCTTTTCAGTTACAGGAAACTAACAATTCAGTGAATCTAGTTGCTGGAAATTCATCTGTTGTAGAAAATTATTCAATAGGAATTATGGAGGTTATCCATACATTGCAATGAAAACCCTGGCCTGGTTATTAGGTTTTACTATGTAGGTTAGAGGAAATTTCATTTCACAACAAAGAAGATTTTACATCAACGCTTGATGAGAAATTTTTGCTCGTTAAAATGATAATTTGTATCAGTTTTCAAAAATTTTACATATTTCTCAATGTTGATTATGCTAGTTTCTTCATCACAGATCTGGGGATGATCTCCAGGATCCTGTGAACTTCCATAGGAATTATTCATGTAATAGTAAAAGTATTGGTGGAATGTTCTTTGCTAGTCTAGAGACTAGTGTTTTGAGGAAGTATCTCATTCAAACTTACATGACAGGTGCTTCCAAATCTGCTCTTAATGGAAAAACATTGAGTCTTTGTCAGTTTGAATCTACTATACTCAGACTACTGTGTAATGATTATAATGGTACTGTGTTTATAGGAACACTCATTTGTAAGTCTAAATTAAACTGTATTAAAAGGATCATTAAGAAGTTTGATGGTTTTCATGTCTGTGAAAATAAACGCATATATGAGAATGAAGATCTAAAGAGATGACATATTTTATTTGTGGAGAAAGTGCTTACCCTTGACTAAAGGACCTTACTTATACTACTTGGGATACACAACTTCAAACATTCACTATCTAGCAAACATGCTGAAAGGAATGGTGGGAAATCTTCATGACATAGCTAAAATCAAATTCCTAACATATGGGTTATTCAATCTAACATTTCTTTTTTTAGATATTTAGCAAATATTTTAGAATAAATTCACAAAAATACAGCTGTTTTTCATTTACAAGTCACCACTATGCCCTTGAAAATTGAGTGACATTTAATTTTATTTTTCGCAATAAAGCAGGTATAGATGTCTTCGTTGGAGAAAAGTGCAACATTTGAGAGACATTACATATGGGTATAATCCAATCTTATTTTGGCCAGCCATATTACAAAGAAAATTGACAAAGTCCATGAGTCTGTGAGTTGTAAACTCTTGTGGACTGCTAGTACATTGTGAAGAATAGAAATTAAAAATTTATATTTACTTGGAATAATGGTTTGCTTCTATCAGGCAGTGATGCTGAAATTATGTTCCTTTAGCTGTGTGTAAAGCAGTTTATTTCACAAACTAAACTAGCATGATGCAGAGTAGTATTTAGAATTTCATAGCTAATCAGAAGAGAAGGAGATAAAGAAACTCATGAAAATTCAAGCTTGAAGGCATTGTGATATTAAAGCACGTACCCAGACTGTCGGGAACATAGGAAGGAACAGACAGAAGGGAACAGAGAAAGTCAGGAAGTGTAGGTCTTCTGCCTGAGAAGAAAAATGCCATTTTTAGTGTAGATTAAAGGGAAACTATGGACAAAACAAGTTTGCAAAATTAACGGATTGCTTTCCCATGGGAGTAATGTACCTCTTTGATTCAATTGCTGCTCAATAAAAGCTTCTGTAAATGCATTTCTTTACCACAAGGAAGCTGATTTTATAATCTGCAGAACCTTTGTTAGCCACCTAATCACAAGAAAGTGAAGATTAAATGCAGTCTCTGCTCTTTATTTTACATTTTTATATTTTCTGTGGTTTTTCCTTCATTTAAAAAAGATAATGATTATTTTGTTTTCAAACTGTTATGCAGTTAAGCCTGTTTCTACAAATATGGGAAGTAACCTTTGCCCTAATGGATTGTACACATTAAAAACAAAAACAAACAAACCAAACTGCTAAACTTGTTGAGAGATTGAATAGATTTTTAAAAATATTTTATTTAATTTATTATATGTTTTTCCAGCAATTTACATACCCTCAGATCAGTGTTCTCAGGTATAATGGCCATCACATTAATTTAAATGATCTGAAATATGACTGTTCTTTATGCCTTTTGCTCTTGTTTTATTTAGTGTTCCCTAAGGGAGATCCATATTTTGATACTAACAATACAGAATATTTTTCCAACTTTTAATATGAAAAAATACATTAATATCAATTTAGAGAAGAAAAGCATAGCCTTATGAAGAAGATGGCCACATTTCTTCTGTTTTAAGAGTATAGTTACTTTAAATTTCTTGCTTATTATAGACATAGAAAGTCTAGTAGGGCTCTGCTTTGGTCTGAAGGCCTTGCTGGGTTCTCTAATGAAAGCCAACTCTGTTCCAACAGTGAGAACAGGAACAATGGAGAGAGAATTGGAAAGAAGGGAGAGGATTTCAGAGAATTATCAGGCCATAGTGACACTTGTAATTTTAGCCAAAAACAATGTATTTGGAGACCTTAGACCTGATAGCTTATCCTGAAGAAAATCAGTAAATTCTTCTCTCTGGTTCTCTGTGTGGATATTAGACTTCCTCACCACAAACCCCC
The DNA here is from genome assembly GCA_004023965.1 of Spilogale gracilis. NCBI lineage: Eukaryota > Metazoa > Chordata > Mammalia > Carnivora > Mephitidae > Spilogale > Spilogale gracilis. The sequence goes on from PITA01002233.1 coordinate 144,836, forward strand.
AGGCTTGCTATGACAAATAAATTAATGATTTGTGCAAGTTTTTTTATATTGCTTAAATAATTGCATTTTGAATTATAGGACTGTTTATAGAACAAAGAAATAGATGTAACACTGCCCTGGCAATCTTCCTGTTATATACAAAGAATTTGTAGATCAAAAAATTTGAAATGACCCCTAATAGTGTTTAGTCTTTAATATAACAAGCTGTATTCTACTACTGGGGCAATTAATGGTGTTCTTGGGAAAGAAATTCTGTGAAACAGGTGGCCAATTGAAAATGTTAACATCTGGGTGCCTGGGTGTCTCAGTAGCTTAAAGCCTCTGCCTCTGGGCTCAGGCCATGATCCCAGGTCCTGGGATCAAGGCCCAGTTGGGGGTCTCTGCTCAGCCTCCGCCTGTTTCCTCCGCATGATCTCTCTACCTGCCTCTCTGCCTACTTGTGAGCTCTCTCTCTGTCAAATAAAATCTGAAAAAAAAAAGAAAGAAAGAAAGAAAGAAAGAAAGAAAGAAAGAAAGAAAGAAAGAAAGAAAGAAAATGTTAACATCTAGTGAACATTGGAAAAAGTGCTAGTTCCTGTCTTTTCTAACTCTCTATTAAAAGGCTATTTTGAAAGGTGTGAACTATTGAGTGTAACAAGATTTTCAGATATCACTAGATGGGCTATGTGCTTTGAATCAGACTGAAAGTTGCCCTTTACCTCTCCCAAATGGATCAATGAACGAAGCAGTTATTGAAGATATTAACTAGTTGGGGTGTGTGGGGGGGGAGGGGTAATGTCCAGTAAAAAGTTTAAACCTAGTGAGTGAGAAGAAGAGCCATGCATGCTCCCAGTATGTTTTTTGCTCAGCTTTAACACAAATGCTACCTTCACTGTTCATTAATGATGATTCATGGTAATTGAAAACATTTCTCGTGCAGGGAGACATTCAAATAGAGTGAAAGGATAAACCAATCCCAGCAGCCCTATGTCTGTTTTTGTTTGGTTGGCTTTTTCCCCCTCTGCTCTCTTATAACCTTGTGGACCACCCAGCCATATGATCTAGGGGAAAGCAAAGGTGATCTGGCATTACCCAAAGGTGCCACTTCCTCACCTTCTAGCTGTGTGACCTCCGCTTTTTGAGTCTTTGACAGTAAATTGGGATCAAGAACACTAAAGCACAAGATTGAGTTAGATTACAAGACCTTCAGTGAAGTGATAACAAGACATAAAATGAAAATATTTTAATGTTTTCTGAGGTGTTAGACTAAGAACAAACTAATGTCAAGGTATTGGGAGACATGAGAGTACAATGAGATGAAATGGAAATCAATAGGCATAGAGATGTGGATTTGAGATTAGACACTGCTGCTATTTTGGTGATTGGAACAAATCAACAATTTAGCTAAGGGCTTCTTTTCTTTTTTTCCCACATGTTTAAAAGGTGGAGTGTAAGTAAGGGATTTACATGGTATCAATGCACCTTAGAGTAGCAACATTCTAGGAGTTTAGACTGCTCTGATGACAGATTTGACAATTACGTCAATTAGTCATTCCCCTTCACATTAAAGATGTAGCAATGAGTCAGGGATTAGTTAAATTAGTGTTGGCATAACAACCTGTAGTTAGTTATGTATTCAAAACCTAGATTTCTTTTTTTTAAAGAGATTTTATTTATTTATTTGACAGAGAGAAATACAGAAAGGGAGCACAAGCAGAGGGAGTGAGAGAGGGAGAAGCAGACTTCCCGCCGAGCAGGGAGCCCACGGAGCAGGGAGCCCAATGCAGGGCTCTATCCTGGGTCTCCGGGATCATGACCTGAGCTGAAGCCAGTCGCTTAACCAACTGAGCCACCCCGGCGCCCCTCAAAACCTAGATTTCTAAGTGAATTCTGGTTACTGATATATGCCCCGTAAAAACACTTTTAAAAAAACTGTTTAACCTATTGCCAATATTAGATGCTTCTTCCCTTCAGACAGGTATACTGAAGGCAGTGTTACACAAACCAAAATTACGGTATTCCTTTTCCTAAATTTTCCATTCATTAAGACAAAATATAATCATTTAGCAAATATAAAGACAAACCAAAATGTAAGCCTCCTGTCTCTAAACAAGATATAAATACAGGAGTGGTGGAGGTACCATTTCTTAAATTTCTTTAAAGTTTAAATTACATTCACATTGTTTTCTCTTACCAAAACTTGGCACTTTTAGAACCTTAACAGACAGGATCTATTAATTTACACAGGAAAAAAAAATTCATGGAATCACTGTAATCTTCCTGTAAAATTAATTAACTTTCACAACTTTAGAACTCAAAAAAATTTATCTGTTTTTTAATCTTTGGGCTTATTTTTCTGAGAAATATGTAAGCAGATGTATAGATTCAAAGCTATTTAATTTAAAATGTAATAATGACTAAAATAATTGTCATAAACAGTGGACTCTGTGCTAAATGTGGAGCCTCAAAGAAGGAAGGTATCACGGAAGGAAATAGACTGTTTGGTTCATAAAGGGGTATCTTACTCCCTCCCCCTGCCCCCGTGTGGTTTTCTTTTTTCTCGTCTATCAGGAAGCTTCTATTAAAGTTTTCAGGAATAGTATGTAGACTCACAAAGAAGGGGTGGACACAGGAAGTGAGCAGATGTGTTGATTATGCTAGTTTCTTCATCACATACCTGAAGATGATATCTTTAGGATCCTGTGAACTTCCACAAGAATTATGTATGTAATAGTAAAAATACTGATGAAATGTTCTTTGCTAGTTAGAGACTAGTTTCACTGAGTGTTTTGAGAAAGTATCTTTATGAGGACTATCCCAACACTGGCCAATATTTTTGATAATGAAAATACAAGATTATACAATGTGCTTTATGATACTTTGTAACAACCAAAACCCAGTATTAACTAATATCTCTAATAAATAACATTAAAATTTTCTAAATACCAAAAAAGAAATCATAGAGGTCTTCTCAAACCCTGTTTAATATTCAGTATTATAGTAATGTTAACTCTGTTTTACAGTATTCAGGCTTTAAAATTCTGATGTTAGTACTGAGGCCTGGTGATCCATTCATTCATTTAGCAAATATTATTGAGCTTTTATTATACATGAAGCATTGATAAAGCAATATTCAAGAGTCAGGTAAAAACATAATGTTGATAAATCAATATGTAATGGCCAGGTAAATAACACATTTTTCTAAAATATATATTTTTTCATCCAATTCATGAAAAATGAAACTAAATTTTTAAAAAAATTACATAAAGTAAAAAGTATACAATACATTTAAAAAATGCCAGATAATCAACTTTTGGAGTTATTTATTTATTCATTCATTTCTTTATTTATTTTAGGATTTTATTTATTTATTTGACAGAGAGAAACACAGCAAGAGAAGGAACACAGGCAGTGGGAGTGAGGGAGGGAGAAGCAGGCTTCCCACCGAGCAGGGGGCCCAGTCTGGGACTGAGTCCCAAGTCTCCGGGATCTTGATCTGAGCTGAAAGCAGACGGTTAATGACTGAACCACGAAGGCACACCAATTTTTGGAGTTTAAAGGAAAAAAAGAGAGAGAGAGAATACTTCTTGGTACTTGGATTAGTATGCTAATGCTGCCATAACAAAATTGCATGGCTTAAACAACAGAAATTTATTTCTCACAGTTCTGGAGGTTGGAAGTCCAATATCAGGCAACAGCATGGTTTGGTTTCTTCTGAGGTCTCTCTCCTTGTCTCTCTTCTCACATTGCCTTCCACACGGTCTTTCCTCTGAGCATGCACACTCCTGGGATCTCACTGCATGTCCACATTTCTTCTTCTTACAAAGACACCAGTAAGATTAGATTAAAGAAGTGATCTTTTGCAACTTTAATTTCTTCCTTAACAGCCCATCTCCCAATACAGTCACAGTCTGAGGTACTGAGAGTAGCGACTTCGACAAATGCATTTTGAGCAGACACAGTTCACCCATAATAGTATGTGAAGATAATATGAAGGCTGAGATTTGTAAAAGAAGTAAAATTTAGTAAACCTACATGTGTGAAGACTCTGACAGTTACTCATTGAATTGAAGTATTTCTTAGACACTTTTAATGTAATGGCTGAAGTACTCATGCTTGAAGTAACCATGTAATTATTTATTTTTTTGTTTTTATCATCTTGTTTCTTCTCTCGTTTCTTATCTAATCTGGACTAATTGTGTATGTTTTTATTATTTCAATCTTTCTCCTTTGGCTTGGTAAATGTTGTTTTTTTTTTCTATTCCTTAAGTTGTTATCCTAAATAATAATACATTCATTTATCCTTGACATTGTAGCCACCTAATATGAGTTGTTACTTTTAAAACTTTTCAGTTCATGCTAGGACTTTTATTCTTTTCTATCACCCTCTCTCCATTTGTGCTGTCCCTGCTGTGTGTTTTAGGTCTACATTTAATTTAAGTCCTAAAATATATTATTATTACATTTTTAAGTCAATAATTATTCAGCTTGACCCATATTTTTCCCCTTTATTTCTTCAGTTCCCTTCCTCCATCTGAAATAATTTTCTTTGGTTTGAAGAACACTGTTTTATATATATATATATATATATATATATGGAGTTATTATATGCAAATAATATGCAAAATAAATAAGGGTATTATGGCATTAAAATAAGTATTGAATACTTGGAGAGAAAATATATCAAATATATATATATATTATTCAGAAGAAAGTGTCGATGAATTTAAAAATACTCTTATTTATCTTAAGTTTAAAGGATAATTTTGAAGGTGTATGATGGAAGAGTAGTAGTTGTTATATTTCAGCATGTTAAGATATCCTGACATTTTTCTGTGACTTCTCTCTTTCTTTTTAAGTCAACTCTCAGTATGATTGTTGTTATGTCTCAGGTAGTATGATTTTTATTCTGTCTGCTTTTAATTTTTTTTGCCTTAGATTCTAAGCAACTTTACTATGATGTACATAGGTGTATGTATTTATTCTGCTTCAGTTGACAGCCAGCTGTATTGCTAAATCTACAGGTTTGATCTTGTGTATCGATTACTGGAAAATTCTGGGATATTATTTCTTTAACTGTAGTTAATGTTCTCTTTTCTCTCTAACCCACTTACAAGAATCCAATCATCAAACCTCATAATCATCTTAAATTCTTTTTATGCTTACCTTCTTCCATGTTCATAGACCCATATTTTATTCAGTGTATCAGTGTATACTACAGCAAGAGATAAATCATTTGTCTCAGCTAGTCATGACATCCCCATTCCTGTTACCAGATTTTCTCTCTGAGTGATTTTGTAACATCAGTGTCCAGGGCTCTAAGTTAGGACCAATGTAAAAGAGATGCTGTGAAGATATTTGACAGTATTTTGCTGCATGCCTCTTGTGGCAAAAAAGCTTTTTGCCTCAGTTTCTTTCTTCCACTGAGAACATTAGTGAGAGGATGTGATGCCTGGATTTAATGCAGCCAATTTGTGAATTTGAGGCTAAAGTGTGAGAATTAAAGCCAACTTGTTGAAGATGGTGAGGTAGTAAAATTTAAGGAATCTCAGCTGACATTGTTCAGCTACAATGCTGGACCTATAAAGATCTTACTTTAGTCTCCTTGCTATTTGAAATAAGCAAATAGATTTATTGTTAAGCCATCATTAGTTAGTTTTTATGCCTTAAAAACAGTAGATGCAAGTAAGAAGGAGATGTCCAGATAATGATGGAAGAGCTTAGGTTACCCGAGTGTTCTGAACGGAATTGTTTGTTTATCCCAAATTACAAAGGCATAAGGAAAAACTAAATTAAGGAACACCCATATATCATGCTGACCAGCATATAGGTACTTCATAACTAGATTTTCATTGTAAAAGATCATTCTTACAAAAGTATGTTGCAGGGAGGGGAAGTGAATCTAGAAGTTCAGAGACTAATAAGGGTATTATGGGGGGGTGCATGGGTGGCTCAGTTGGTTAAGCCACTGTCTTTGGCTCAGGTCATGATCCTGGAGGCCAGGGATTGAGTCCCGCATCTAGGTCCCAGCTCCGTGGGGAGTCTGCTTCTCCCCCTGACCTTCTCTCCTCTCATGTTCTCTCACTCTCTCTCTCTCAAATAAATAAATAAAATCTTTAAAATAAATAAGGGTATTATGGCATTAAAATAAGTATTGAATACTTGGAGAGAAAATATTTGGATCTTTGTTCTGTATATGAACAAGGTTTGGTTATTTATAAGATGTTAATTGGATTGGTGATAGGAAAGGAAGTACTGAAATGTGCCTCCCAGATTTGTGACTCGGGAAATTATGGGGTAATAGTAAGATTGATTAAAAAGGTATATGAGAAGATGAATAGGCTTACTTTTTTTGTTTTAATTAGTACCAGTACAAAGTAGTGGAAAGACTTCGACAAAACTGCGTTATCATTTTGGTTCTAATTTTAGTTGTTGTCATTGGACTGCCTGTACATGGATAAGTTATAAAATCTCTTTGGGCCTCCGTTCATTTATAAAATCCTGTTGAAATAACATACACTAAATAATAGAATTATATAAGGAAACAAATTTTAACACAGTAATATTAATAAGATGCATAAGAAATCAATGACAGTAATAAAACTATAAATTTGAATATAGAAAAATGAAAGAAAGAGATAATAAAATAAATATGCCACCAGCCAGTGTTAGCTTCTCCAAGTCAATAAAAAGTTAAAACTAAAATCTAACTTTGTCTTCTTCCAAATTAATCTCCTGCTTTCTTCCTCAGGCATACACATATATATAGAACTCTAATCATACAAAAGTAGTTAAATTTTGTTATTAAAATAGTTATACACATATATGTATCTATATATACATATTTCACATTATATATAATGTCTATGTATATTTATGAAAAATATATACGTAAGAATATATTATAGTACCATATAATAAATTATAAGTATATGCATAGATGTAAGAGTATGTTTTATTTTGTTGACACTATTAAATTACATTTCTTTCTTTCTTTACTTCATTTTTTTTTTTTTTGCAAACATCACCTACCAACTTTCTTCTTATAAGTTCCACAGTTACTCAAAGAGATTTTACTCATTATCCTATGTGGAGACTTGTACAAGGAATTCAAGATCTGAGATGAGCATCTCTCCTTGGAAGCTCTTCGCCGATCACTCTCCCCCATGGAGGGCTGACCACTCCTTTATATATATTTCATTTACCTTTATGTTTCCCTCTATCATAGCCTGTTTCTTCCCATATTGCAAGCAGTTTATTAGTGTTTCATTCTTATTAGTCTCTGAGATACTTAATGAGGAGACTTCTTTCATTTCAAGAAATGAAATGAGGTAAAAAAATGAGACTTACAAAAAAGTTTTTCTTAGCAGGATTGACAGTGGATTGGGCAATGCTTTTCTCTAGTCATAAACCTCCACTTATATCTTAGACACCAGAGTCATTTTAAGATAAATAAATAATTGTTTCATTTGCCTGGTGTCAAAGTATTCAGTGTCCTCCCTCTTGTATCAGTAATAAATTTAACAGCGACTATGCTAAGTAGGGGCAATTTATTTGTTCTGATATTCTCTAGACATTCAGAACAGAATATTAAGTGTTGCATTATCACATAAATATGGAATATATTAATGAATTGCTCTTGTCATTACTTGTTTTTAAAATGTTATAGCAACGTAAATGTTAATGCAAAGGGCAGTGTCAACACTGCAGGCTTCGTCTGCCAGTTCTGGCAGTGTTAGGGAGATTAATTTGGTTTTGGCTTTAATAGTACTAGACACATTAAATATTAATATTAAATATAAGTTATTCTATGAAATAAAATGATTTCCATTTCAATAATTAACCCCCACAGGTATTTTTAATGATGACAAAGAAATATGAGAATTATTCTAATGATATTCGACATCACCACTGTAGCTATTATTTTTATTTTCATGCATCGCAACATCACTATTTTATATATAGAGAAACTGAGACTGAGTAGTTCAGCCATTGCCTAAAGTCCTATATGTCTGGATTAGAACCAAGGGTGTAGTTTTTATAAAGCTGTCTTATTCTGATTCACTTGCCCTTCATTGGTAGATATCAAGGACAAGCAAACTGGTCCGCACTTTCTTCTTTTCTGACAAACATAATTTAAAAACCAACAATATTCACCAATGACTTTATATTGACATTAACCTCCATTTGATTTAAGAGAATTCTGAAGATAACATTGTTCTTTCACACTTGCTAAATGTGGTCCATTTGAGCAAAAGGATAAGATGCAGATGGCCCCTACTTACTTTGAGTTTATGTGGGAGTAAAACTCTGGGGCCGTTTTGCCAAGGAAATGCAGTTATGTATGTTTAAAGTAGTCTGGGAAGCACTCAAGAACCCATTTCAGGCATAAAATATACACAGACACACACAGACACACACACACACACACACACACACACACACACACCATAATACTTAAATATATTTTTACTCAGGCCATTCTATGTGGTTTATTCACTCATTGCCCACCTCCTACATAAACCTCAAATACCTGTACTTCCTTTTGGAACAATTCTGTTACAACATTCCTCAAAGAAACTACTGGGGTTAATTGTCATATTATCCAAGATAGTCAATCATACGGGCATATTTTAATTTGGACTGAGCTTTATCCTTCTGTTCTTATGTGTATTTTTCATCTTTATCAAAAGTATTATGCGTGAAAATATTTGCCAAGGAGTATAAAGCAGTTATATTTATTTGAATTAAAAATTTTGAAATGAAATGATTTGAATTTCAATAGTTACAGATATCCTTTGAAATTCTCATTGCTCTGAGTGAAGTTGCCTTAGATGAAAACCAAAATTAAATGAACCATTACAAGTTTTATGCAAAATTATGAGCTCTTTTTATCTTGACTGCTAAACAGTGAAGAAGAGTTTCAAGTGTAACAGCCTGTATTACTCTTGTAGAGAAACAATGAGAAGGGATTTGTTATCTTAGATTTGCCCATGTGCATTTCTTCTTAGCATAAATTGATAGGCTGAAGCACAGGTCGATGTTTACCACATCAGGAAGAAAAGAGTAAAGGAGACAGTGGAGTTTTATTTTTAAAGGTAGCACTTTAAGGATGGCCTTCTCCCTTGATTAGCATCATTAATAATTCTTGAGATGTGGTGGAGAATATTGGAATCGTTTGCATTGATCACTAAAGCTTGTCCAGTGTATTTTTTGTGAGAATATAAGTGAGTGTTGAGTAGGAAAGAAGTAGAGCTGTAAAGCAAAAAAATTGATTTTTATTCAAGTATGCTTATATTTTTATTTTTGATCCCTGGACTAGGTCTCCCTGTGTATGAGCTATAATTAATTGGAACACAAGCCTCCTCTTGTGCTGTAACTTCCTTCTGAGTCCCTCACAGCCTAAGTAGCTTATTCTTCCTTGTCCCACATTGAAAGTAAAATTTATGCTGATGTCTATTATAGAACCATAATAGCTACTCCAGTTTTATGCCCTTTCTGAAACCTTGTCTGTGTGTATGACTTTAAATGTAACATGAATTTTCATTAAAAATGAGTCTTCTTTGTGCTCCTTTGTAATTCAAGACAAGTTTAAGCTATCTCCTTGCATTCAAATGTACAGTTTTAGACCATTTACCTTTTGAATTGAATTCTTCTCTAAACTTCTTGGGCATATGCTATGCTGAAAAACCCAAAGCAGATTTCAGTGTGATATTTGACATAGTTAATGTGGTAGGCAGAATAATGGACACCCAAAGATGTCTATACCTTCATCCCCAAAACTTGTGAAAAAGGTATTCCCTTACATGGGAAAAGGGATTGTTTGAATGACTAAGTTAAGGATATTGAGATAGGTAGATCATTCTCGATTATCTGGGTGAGCACAATATAATCCTAGTATTGATCAGTAGTTCAGACCTAAAAGATCCTTTTTGGTTAGTAACTATTAAGTTATCTCTCTATGAAATGGGTGAATTCTGCTAAAAAACAAAACAAAACAAAAACAAAAAACAAAACAAAACAAGAAAACCTCCAAAAAACTCCAAAGCTCTTATTATTTGGTTAATAAGTCAAAATCATGCTTAGTTTTTTATATCTATAAATCAAAATTCTATAAAAATTAAGTTACCTAAGAAAAAGAAAACTGAAGGATAACCAACCTTTCATGTTTTAAGTGTTCTAATAAAGTATACTTATTGGCATAGAGGTAGTACATATGATTCTGTCTCTGTCTGTCTCTCTCCCTTTCACTCTCTTTCCCTCTCTTTTACTTGTGATTGTGAAAGCTGATGAACTGGATTCAAATCATGGCTACACTGCTGCCTATGAACCGATCGGAGCTTAAATATAGTAATTTAATGTAAATTTGTTTAAACGATTTGTATGTGTGCCTTCAACAGAATGGGACAATGTATTTTACTGATACAGTTGACTTTAAACCAAATGAAAAAAAAATCAGTGAATTAATTTTGTCAGTATATGAGTTTTCTAGGGCTGCTGTAATAGATTATGTAATCACAAACTGAGTATACTGATAAAACAGTTTATTTTCTACAGTATTAGTGGTCAGAAGTCCCAAAACAAGGTATCCTCAGAGCTCTACTTCATTTGAGATTCTAGAAGATAGTTCATGCCTTGTCTCTTCCAGATTCTAGTGGACTTTGGCATTCCTAGGTTTTTGGCTATATCACTCTGATCTCTGCCTGTCTTACCATGACCTTCCCTTTGCATGTCTCTTAAGAGAATACTTATTACTGAGTTAGGATTCACCCAGATAATTTAGTGTGATTTCATATCAATATCTTTAATTTAGTTACTGCAAAGACTCATTTTCCAAATAAGGTCACATTCATAGAATCTGGGATTTGGATATTAAAATGTCTTTTTTTTTTTTTTTTTTGGAGGGAGGAGTGCACCATCATACCACTATTGTCAGTTTATCAGTGGCCACTTACTGCTAAGCTTCAAACTCAAACTCTTCAGGAAATTATCAAAATAATCTATGTAAAATAGGCAAATACATTCGATTTTTAACCAAGATGGCCTTAGCATTCCTCTCAGTTTGATTAAACTTTAGGCAGGTTTCTTCCTAACTCTAGACCTCTGACCTTTCTTTTCTTAGAGCATTTATTTTAGAAAGTTTGCAATTGTAAATATTTTCTCTGCCCCTTTGAGATGTAAATCTTCTCTCAAGAACATGGAAGCCCATCCCTTTGAAATGTCACCATCAAGAAATGCCCCCATTTTTCCGATCTTTGCAGAATAGGAGCCAAACTCCATTAACTGCCAGTTAGCAAATACACATGGCCTAATCACATTGACCAACTCCCCCTTCCAATGTCTTCCATTTCTTTTCCACTAACTCACACAGCTCTTCAAAATTCTCTCACCTTTTGTTACTGTGGAATTGATTTTAATCCTTCTCCCTAACTGCAATATTTTAAAGTTGTCCTTATCTGTTTAATCTGGTGCAATTTTTCTTTGACACTTACTACCATACTTGCAAATACTCAAACTAAATACTGTGCCAGATCCATCTGTTCCTTCCTCTTCTTTATCTCCAATAACCAGTTAATACTCGTGCAGCCAATTTAACCTTTTGCAAATCTCAAATGTATTCTCTCCTAACCATGACTATTGTCATTGTCCTAATTGAGTACTCTGTCACTCCTCTTCTGGAGGGCTGAAAAACATTTGAAGAATTTTTCCTGTTTCCAGTTTATCTCTCTTATAATCAATTCTATTTCTCTGACTAGAATTGTTTTTCTGAAAACAAAATCTATTATCTTGCTACTACCCTTTCTCAATATCTCTGATGACTCTCTACTGCATATTGGGTGAAGGTAACAGTGCTGAGAATAATGTGGTATTTTGTGCTCTGTCTCTTGCTCCTAATTCTCAGAATACCCCTTCCTTGTAAAGTTCTCTGTTAAATTTGGCCAAAGTTAATTTTGAACAAAATTTGGAAGGCAGAGGGAAATAGCAGCCAGGAAGTGAAAAAGCAGGCAAACCTCTCTGAAGGTCATCATCATTAGACGGGCTGATGTGCAAACACAGAAGTATTATCCCTCTTCCATCCTTATTCTACCCCATTTCAAGACCAGCTCTCTTTTTTGATTGACACTCCTGCTGAACAGTAGCAGCCAGTAACTATCCAGGTGTGAAAACCTTTTGTGTCCCTCTCCATCAGCTTCATTTCATGGTACAGGTGTCCCTCTCCATCAGCTTCATTTCATGGTGCGGGTGTCCCTCTCCATCAGCTTCATTTCATGGTACTACTCTGGCAGCTGGACATGGTTCTCTTTCCAGTTTGGCCTGTAAGCTCTGACATGTCCACACATACCAGTGTTTCTGGAGGCACTTCACAGTGATTCTTCAAATCCTCCTTCTTGATTCTTGTTACATCAGGTTTTTTTTTTTTTCCTGCAACTGAGAAAGGTCTATTACTATAATACTCATACTGTGTCTGCATCTGTAATTGAACCTTAACTGATAAAGATGAATTTAGAACCAACCTTATCTCTACTTCTTCCAAATTCAGACATATTGCAATTACCTTTATGAATCTATTCATACTCTTCCCTTTACTTATAATTCTGATTATGTCCTGTTTGGTGAACACCCATACATCATTCAAGGTACCGACTCATATGCTATGTCCATGAAAACTTCTAACCATCCCAACCACCAATAGTATCATTTGCTCTACTGTCTAAATTCCATTTATAGTTTGAATTTGTAACTTGTGTCTGCTTCTATTTGCAAATAAGACATTACAATTTGATTCAATATCTGACTCAACAATGGTATCTTCTTTATGAACAGTTTGCTTCCTAGTTATGATTGTTCCACCAATATTAAGCACACTTTTGGGCACAAACATCTAATTTGGCATCTCTTTAAAAGTAGATTTCTAAAATTATTCATAATTGCTAGAGTTGGTGGTAATTTTTCCTTTTTATTATAATTTATATGTACATACTATGTGGAATCACTGTTTATACCCTTTGTTATGGTTATTTCTACCTGTATCTGATCTCCCCTAGTAGATTAATAGCATTTGAATGAAATACATCATATAAATGCAAAGAACTTTTGAATCACTGAAATGTTCACAATATGTAGTGATGTATATGTCTTATATAGTTTAGTTCAATCATCATGTTTAAATTAGACAATTAACTTTCAAAAGAAGACTACAAACACAGGAAACCTTCAGCTGATTATAACTTTTAGAATGTTTTATTCTGTTTTCCCTAAGGTATCAACTACTCAGAAATTAAAATTATCCAGCTGTCAGGTTCTGAGCTCATTTATAGCTAACACATATTCATCTAAGTAGAAAAGCTTTTTTATGGATGATTTTGTTTTCACACATTACTGGTAAACATTTATGATACTTTAATTCCTACGCCTTCTTTAGGTAACAGATGTTGTCGATTGACCTTTGTTAACTACTTTACTAGGTGTGATTTTGTGAGTGGGTTGCTCAGATTTTGTGTCTGGCTTAGTGGCTTTATAAGCTTTTATTAAGCCGGTTTTGACAAAACTCATGCCCTTGATTTTAGATATACTGCCAGAATGGTTTTATTTTGATAAGTAGAAGTAGAAAAAGAAGTTTTGGGGGATGATGAAAGGTACAGATCAAGATAACCAAATCCACTATATCAGTGTTGCTCAACTTGTGGGCTTCTGATATCTAGAGAGCCATAACTCACTGCAAATAATGTGTAAGTCCAAGCATTTTGTTTGGATAAAAAATTTACATGCATATATGAGTTTTTCAAAGTATATAAAGGCTATGGTTGATAATATTCAATTGATTCTATATTACTTTGTTACAACTACATATTTCATAATGCATTTTTTCAATATACAATTGCTATAAGCAAAATTATTCCTCATGCAAGTCAATAAAAAGTGAATTTCTATACTTAAATAGGTTAGACACTACTGCTTTATGCAACTGAAGCACATATATTTTCCATGGTCTGTCTATGCTACTAAGTAGTATCTGCAAAATGAGAATTATAAGTAATAAATTATAGATGTTTGTAAGCTCTTACTTATAACATCATATAACAGTGCCCTTAAAAATAATTTAAAAGAATAATGCAATGCAAGAGGCATCTGGGTGGCTTATTTGGTAAGTGTCGGGCTCTTGATTTTGGCTTAAGTCATGATCTCAAGGTTGTGAGATGATATATTCTTACTCTACGTGGGTCTTCATGCTAAGCATGGAGCCTGCTTGGGTTTCTCGCCCTCCCTCCCACTCCCCTGCACCCCCATCATTTGCACTCTTTTTCTCTATAAAAGAAGGAGGAGGAGAAAGGGGAGGTGGAAGGAGAATACAAAATAATACTTCCTGATAATAATGCCAAATACCTTCACCATCTCCAGTTTACTATTTTTTCCATTAATATAAAAAATCCCGTCATTTTACAATATTTGTATGTAAAGAAGATGTTAATGAATAATTACATCCAAGACTAAAAAGAAGTTTGAGGTATGTGAACCAAATAAAAAATGAAAATTAGGCAGGATAACAATATATTTTTAAAACTTAGTGTTTACCTCTTTGTGTGTTTTTGTTTTGTTTTGTTTTTGTTTTTTAAGATTTTTATTTATTTATTTGACAGAGAGAAACGCAGCTAGAGAGGGAACACAAGCAGAGGGAGTGAGAGAGGGAGAAGCAGGCTTCCCGCTGAGCAGGGAGCCCAATGCGGGGCTCGATCAAGGGACTCCAGGATCATGACCTGAGCTGAAGGCAGCCGCTTAACAACTGAGCCATCCAAGCGCCCCCTCTTTGTATTTTTTTTAATCTTTAGTTCTGAATATCAATGTTAGATCAAGTTGCATCTATTACACTACAAAAGGTAGACGTCTCTAAACTTCCCAGTTAAAAAACTTGTCAGGGGTGCCTGGGTGGCTCAGTTGGTTAAGCGACTGCCTTCAGCTCAGGTCGTGATCCCAGAGACCTGGGATCCAGCTCTGTATTGGGCTCCCTGCTCAGCGGGAAGCCTGTTTCTCCCTCTCTCACTCCCCCTGCTTGTGTTCCCTCTCTAGTTGTGTTTCTCTCTGTCAAATAAATAAATAAAATCTTAAAAAAAAAAGAAAGAAAGAAAGAAACTTGTCAGTATTTTAGCAGTGGTGCTGTGGTGCAGTATTTCAGTGGTTTCACATACCATGAATACACGGGTCCTACTATATATCATCTAGAAGCTACCAGTTCATGGTGATCAATGGGACTCTTAAAGGTGTACATTTGATGCTAGCTTAGTGGTGACACTCTTCAAGGATGCAACACACTTCTGCAGGTTGGAAATAGCATCTGTACTAATTCCAGTTACATGATGCCATCTATGTCCCCAGTAGGTATCACATATGTGTCTTGGGTATTACATATGGGTAGACGTAAGAATGATAACACTCATCTCATCCATTAGACTCATTCTGGGAACTTATACTTTTTATCCCCTACCTTTAGAGTAAGAAGTAGTTTCCTTAGAAAAGTATTCAGTAGTTCAATTTCGAATCTGTTGTAATCGATCTGGTTTTTGTGTCAGACTGGTAAAGTACATGTGACTGTAAAAAGCCCATGACCTCTACATATTTAAAGTATTTGAGGATTGTACCACAGAAGAGACATGAAACCTGAAATATGATCCTATAATTTTCTTATTCTGATTGGATATTGGTTTTCTTTTTTTTTTTTTTTAAAGATTTTATTTATTTGACAGAGAGAAACACAGACAGAGAGGGAACAC
The DNA here is from genome assembly GCA_004023965.1 of Spilogale gracilis. Classification (NCBI taxonomy): domain Eukaryota; kingdom Metazoa; phylum Chordata; class Mammalia; order Carnivora; family Mephitidae; genus Spilogale; species Spilogale gracilis. The sequence continues at coordinate 160,582 of PITA01002233.1, forward strand.
AAGCAGGGGGAGTGAGAGAGGGAGAAGCAGGCTTCCCGCCGAGCAGGGAGCCTGATGTGGGACTTGATCCCAGGTCTCCAGGATCATGACCTGAGCCGAAGGCAGTCGCTTACCCAACTGAGCCACCCAGGCACCCCTGGATTTTGGTTTTCTTATGTAGAAAATCCAAGATGTTATTAGCAGTGGTTTTAAAACTCTCATTTTAATGGAAATTTTATTCCTTTTGTTGAACTAAGACATCAGGACACTTGTTTTAAAAGATTTTTGTTTGTTTTGTTTTATTTGCAAAAAATAAAGCTAATAAAAGTCACTCTTTTTATTTTTTCTCTCATAATATGTTTGTCTTCAGATCTTAGCCCTGAGTTCTGTCTATTTTAGGTCGTTAGCTATAACAGTATCTGACTGGCAAAAATTACATCTCTGACTACTACATCGATGTACTACATCAGTAATTCACAATGTTCTCTAAGGGGCACTGTGACCTCCAGGAACTTCACCTCAGGATCAATACTGAGGACAAACTAAAACTTGTAATCACCAAAGTTTTTTCCAACTTGAAATTTTAATAAGTGTGATACCGTCTTGTTTCCATTTTTCACATTTTATTCTATCACCTGCTAATGCTATTAGTCCCCTTAAAATAATAGGTAAAGGCTCCTGTATATTTATTTGTGGGAATATTGCAAAATATCTGTTTGAATGATTCACTTATTGATTTATAATCCTAACTCTCAGGAATTTTCCAAACAATGGGATATTGTTTTATATAGAAATATGGGGAACATTTCCCCCTCATATCCAAACAAGGTAATTTTTAAAGTATCTTCATATTTAGGTTGAATTTTTCAAGAAGACTTCTTTTTAAGTTTACTGAGAAAGTGATTACAATAGACTGCTTTTCTTATGATGTTATATATATGTAGTATGTATATACGTATTATCTATAATTTTAACATTTACTTAACTTTAAAACAGCTGAATATATTTCCCTTAATCTTTGAAGAAAATTATCTCACAATTGAATAGAAACATAAAAAGCTTATACTGAGAAAGAAATTTTAAGAAGTTTATGACTCAGGTAGAGTAGAGAATAATAAAAATAACTACTCTCTAATATCATTTTCTATCCGAATACACATCTAAATACAGATAGATGTGAAGTATCTGTCTATGTTCTCATATAATGTGCATGAACCAAAACTCTCCACAAATGTTTCCGCCAGACTCTGCCATCACATGTCTTCTGTGTCCCTCGGTATGATGGGCAGGGAAACATTTGAGCACTTTCTAATATGTCCCTAGTAAGGTTGGTCTAGCATTTGCTTCCAGTCTCCACATAATTGACTTCAATAACCCCAAATCACAGCTAGGATAAGCACCATGCCCTAGATCAAATAATAAATAGAGCACAGTACATTTCTCAAATAACCCCATCATTACATGCACAATTTTTCTCAGTCTCCTTCTGAGAAAGTCATTTCTCCCTCTTACAGATCTCAGAGAGGGTGAAAGTAGAGCCTTATAATAATATTAAAGAGGACACAAAAATCAATGTATATGCATACATACACATTCAAATTTAGGTAACCCTAGTATTTTCTACAAAAACAATGAATGAGAAAGGTCTTATAATTGTGCAGAATGAGAGCTTATTATTGTGAGTTTCCCTGAATTATTGGAATGCTGGAAATTATCTCCTAACACAGGATCTGGAACATATAAATGAATGGATAATAATCAAATGTCAGAAGACTTCCAAATAGCAATTCTGTGTGTGTGTGTGTGTGTGTGTGTGTAATTTGTGTGTTTATCTATTACTTCATATAGAACATATATATTAATCATATGTAGTACATAATATTTCTCATACATCAATATATATTTAATTACAGTTGTAATCTGTGGTTAAAAGGAGAAATAAAGGGATATAATAGGGAGATCTGAAGATCTAATTTTGCTTTTTGAGGAAATACCATTTAAGGTGAAAAGGAAAAATAGACATGAATAGTAGTTAACTAGCCAAAAGAGGGTTCTATTAAGGAAACTTCAGTTTGAAGCATTTGCATAAATATCGATTTGGTTTTATAATATGTATATACACATGGATGTGTGTGTGTGTGTGTGTGTGTGTGTGTGTGTGTGTGTATGCCTGTGTATCTCTGTACAGTCTGGATGATACTGAATTTTTCCTCTCTTAATTTAGCATATATTTTCAAGTACCTCATATATTTATTTCCATGATACAATAAACTACATGAGAGAAATAAAATGAAGACAGATAAGATGATCCTTAGTCTAGTGAAATTTACAATCTCAGGAGAGAGATGTTAATTTAAATATAAAATAATTTTGACCAGTGCATAGAGGAAAATATTCAGGAATCTGGGAGTGTCTATAAGAGGACACCTGGCTTCATCTGAGGAGCTTGAAAGGCTTCACAGAGAAAGTGGTATTTGTGTTGAGACCTGAAGAGTAAGTAGGAATTGACTAGAAAAAGACATAAAAAGTTTTCAGTACATCGGAAATATCAAGGGAAAGAGCCAAGGGAGGTAAGGAATATAGCTCTTTTGAAAGCCAGTGTGTTTAAAATGCAAATTCAAGGAAGAAACAGATGTGAAATGAATCTGGAGGGACAGAAAGAAGCCAGATCATACACAATGGAGGACCTTACATATGAGCTCTTAAACCTCTCCTCTCTGTCTCTGGATCATGTTCTCACTCTCCTGTGGTCCAAACCATCGTCAGCCATCCCGTTGTGTTTAAGGTGTATCCTTTTGTTTGTATGCATGCTTGTAAAATCTGTATCTTTTTCTGACGGATGTAGACCTATCATGACAGATTTCTTTCTGTTTCTCACTTTTTGTTTTTCACTCAGCACTCTTTTAAAAACTGATCAATATTGTCACATGTACATATCATCCCCTGCTTTAGCTACAATGCGGTACTGAACACATAGGACATGCAGTTCAAATATTTATCTGTGTACTCCATTAAAGGTAGATACTCCAAAGTGCTTTAACTTCCTGTTATTATAATTAGGATTCATTACATATACACATATAGGTTCCATCTTGGATATCTATGAGATAGTTCTTTAAAATACACGTGGATAAAATAAATTCCTGGGTGTGAGAATGTGGTAAACTGCAAAAATGGTCACAAATGTTTCCCTTTACTTTACTCATGCTTTGTAAATAACTGGTATCATTTAGCCCTTGTGTTTGTACTAGCCTTATGACTTGCTTTGGTCCATGAGACAATAACAAACATGATGCAAGCTAAGACTTTTAAAGCATCAACACATCAGGTCTCATTCTATTGATGTTTTGGGCACTTTGCCATATAGACAAACCTAAACTAGCCTTAGGGATTATGAAATATATAGAGTGTAGTCACCAGAATCACCCCAGGTGGGAGCAAGCCAACTCACAGAAGCAGAATGAGAATAAATGACCTACAAATGGTTGCAGATACATGAGTGAACCCAGTTGAGATCAACAAAAGAGATGTCCAACTTAATCAAGTTCAGTTATGAACTAAATAAAGATGCTGTTTTGATCCATTATTTGGAGTGTTTAAAATTGGCGTTTTTTTTTTAATGCAATAATAGATAACTGATACAAAAAATGAGTACCTGCAAGTGAAATGCTGGAGGATAAGAAAAGCCTAAAATATGGGCAGAAGCAAAAAAAAGTCCTAAGGAAACTGTTACAGTAGATCAAAATGTGCCAATCCCTGATATATAGTAGCAGAGGAATTAAATCTAACACCCACAATAACTTGAAAATTAGATAATGTACCTAATGAACTTGTACAACTTTGCCAGGTGATATCTACACAGAATGTGAAAATGCCAGTTGGATTCTTTCTGCTATTTATGTTAAGGTACAGGAAGAGAAAGATGAGTCAAAATTAGGGTTTCTTGACCTCAGCACTGTTTACATTTTGGGATGATAAGTCTGTGTTGTGGGGCATTGTCTTGTTCCTATTTAGCAGGGTCACTGATGTCTACCCACCAGATGCCAGTCACACTCCTATCCCCAGCTATGACACCAACAGTGCCTCCAGACATTGCCAAGTGTCCCCTAAGGGGCAAATCACTCCTGATTGAAAACCACTGAGCTAAGTAAAGAACTTTTCAGTTTGTTAGCAGATTTGATATGAGAGATAAAGTTTTCAGTATATCAGGAATATCAAGGGAAAGAGCCAAGGGGGGTAAGGAATATAGCTCTTTTGAAAGCCAATGTGTTTAAAATGCAAATTCAAGGAAGAAACAGATGTGAAGTGAATCTGGAGGGACAGAAAGAAGCCAAATCATACACAATGAAGGACCTTACATATGAGCTCTTAAACCTCTCCTCTCTGTCTTGAATAATGTTCTCACTCTCCTTCCTATAATATCTGGGTTGAAAGATAAAAGTGTTTCTTGTCTTCAGTCTTACCAGCCTTGAAATGATTCTCAAAATGAAACAAGTCTGGTATCAAAGGTTGTGTTAGGCATGTATCTAGAAGACCCAAAGATGAGCCCTTTGAAAAATTTAGAGTGGTACCTTGGATACCCTCTAAGTTATGCAAGAGGATTTCCAAGAGTCTAAGGGTCTTCTAAAGATGTTCAACATAGGGAGGTTTATCTTGAAAAGAATTGTGAGTGTTTTATTGAATGAGGTAAGCTATATTGTGATATACAGAACTTTTCTTTCATATTAATTTTTAGTTTTTTATTTCCATACAAAAACCCAACCCATTTTATCAGTTTGACACTTAATAAATTAATTTGGAGAGAACAAAATTAGAAGTTCTATAATATTAAATCATTTCATCCCAGAACATTTAATATCCACATATTTATCATCATGTTTTCTGTATTACTGAGTTTTAAATTTTTCACTCTAGGGGCTTCTGCATGGCTCAGTCGATGAAGCATCTGCCTTTGGCTCAGGTTATGATCCCAGGGTTCTGGGATCAAGCCCCATGTTGGGCTTCCTGCTCTGTGGGAAGCCTGCTTCTCCCTCTCCCACTCTCCTTGCTTGTATTCCCTCTCTTGCTGTCTCTGTCTCTGGCAAATAAATAAAATCAAATAAAATCTTTTTTTTTTAAGATTTTATTTATTTACTTGACAGAGAGAAACACAGCCAGAGAGGGAACACAAGCAGAGGGACTGAGAGAGGGAGAAGCAGGCTTCCCGGTGAGCAGGGAGCCTGATGTGGGGCTTGATCCCGCGTCTCCAGGATCATGACCTGAGCCAAAAGCAGTCACTTAACGAACTGAGCCACCCAGGCGCCCCAATAAAATCTTTTACAAATATATAAATAAATAAATTTCTCACTTTAAGGGGCATCTGGGTGGCTCAGTCAGTTGAGCATCCAGCTCTTGGTTTCTGCTCAGATCATGATCTCAGGGTCATTAGATGGAGCCCCATGTCTACCTCCATGCTCAGCAAGGACACTGCTCAGGATTCTTTCTTTCCCTCTCCCTCAGCCCCTCCCCCAGCTGGCCTTTGCATGCTCTCTACTCTTAAATAAATAAATCTTTAAAAAAAATTCTCACATTAAACCTTGTGCTTTACTACTAGATTAATTCCTAGATATTTCATAATTTTCATACTATTATGAATGGCTTATTTTTGTTGTAGGCTAGCTACTGCATGGCATTTATCGCACAATGAATTGCATTTGCTTATGTTTAGAGAAATGCTATTGACTTTTGTAACTTGACCTGTGATTTCTCAACCTTCCTGAATTACCTTATGTATCTTAACAATTTGCTGATGCTGCACAAAATGAGAATTTTTATCTCTTTCATTCTGATTCCTATAGTTCTTATGGCTTGTTTTGTTTATTGTTTGTTTCAAGTGAGCCAGTGGCAGTGATAGTGAGTATTCTGTTTCTGAAATGTAAAGACATTGTTTAATTTTCTTCTCCATTAAAAATACCTTTGTCAAAAGTTTCTTTTTTTCTTTTTCTTCTTGTTTTCTTTTTCTTTTTCTTTTTTTAAGATTTTATTTATGTATTTGACTGAGAGAAACACAGCTAGAGAGGGAACACATGCAGGGAAAGTGAGAGAGGGAGAAGCAGCCTTCTTGCTGGGCAGGGAGCCTGATGTGGGGCTTGATCCTGGGTCTCTGGGATCATGACCTGAGCCAGAGGCAGGTGTTCAACAACTGAGCCACCCAGGCACCCCCTGGGAAATACTTCTAACATATTAAAAAATATCCTTTATTCTAGTTTCCTAAAAGTTATTATATAAATAAGTTATGAATCTTCATAAAATTTTTATTCCTTATGGATTTATCATACTATGCTATTTTCTATTAATGTGATTTGTATGTACTTTCTAACATTGAATCATTCCTGCATTCCTAGTGCATTAGTCAGCTCAGGCAGTGTGAAAAAATACAGACTGGGTGACTTAAACAACAGACATTTATTATAGTTCTGGGGACTAAAAGTCTATTCTCAAGGTGCCAGCAAGTTTGATTTCTGCTAAGAACTCTCTGCCTGGCTTGGATATAGCCATCTTCTCACTGTGTGCTCACATGGCCTTTCCTCTGTATATGCTTTTATTTATTTATTTGACACAGAGAGAGAGATCACAAGTAGGCAGAGAGGCAGACAGAGAGAGGAGGAAGTAGGCTCCCAAGACCCTGGGATCATGACCTGAGCCTAAGGCAGAGGCTTTAACCCACTGAGCCACCCAGGTGCCTCCTCTGTATTATGCTTAACCGGAGCTCTCTGATGTCTCCTCCTCCTATTATAAGGACAGCACTTTTATGGGATTCATCTTAAGTACCTCTCCAAAGGCCCTATCTCCAGATACCATCACATGGTCCTTCAGGACTTCAACATATGAATTGTGAAGGAACACAATTCAGTGCATAATAATTACTAAAGCTTATTGGATTGTGTTTCTATTTTTAAGATAATGGGATCTGATTCACTAATATTTCATTTATATTTGATAAATTTATAATTTATATATGAAATTGGATTTTGCTGTTCTC
>PITA01002234.1:0-85000 GCA_004023965.1 Spilogale gracilis
TCCAAGTCCCTCAGTTTGTTTCTGTGTCCAAAGTCTCTGTTGTTTCATTTCTCTCCCTGGATTACCCTACTTCCCATTTACTTTCCTTCTCCCACTGTCCTCCAGGTTACCCCTCATGCACCGCAAGTAAGTGAAACCATGTGATACTTGACTTTCTCTACTTGGCTTATTTCACTCAGCATAATCTCTTCCAGTCCAGCCCATGTTGCTACAAAAGTTGGATATTAAGAGAAAACCTAGAATATGCAAAATATGTGAATACATACCATCTTGCTAACTGAAGAAAAATGTTAGCTGGGTATAGTTTTGGTTTTTCATTTCTGTGAACTACTTATGATATATACTTTTAGGACTTTATTCCAGATGCGGTTTCATTTTCACATAAAGAGGTCGGACTTTACAATGTTTGTTATTTTCCATTTATTTTTTTCTTCCAGAGAAACACCTCAGGGTTCCATGCTTCATTTTAAAGAAATTAGAGTTCCTTCAACTTTAAATTGCTTCAGTAGGTCACTACCAGATTATAGAGAGCATGATGTGCTTTATAAGTTGAAAAGTTTTCCACCAAGTAATAGCAGCAGTGAAAATTGTCAGAGAAACAACTAATTAATCTCTGCTCCTTTACAGCTGTTTAATGCAATGCATAACTAAAAGTCCTGTTAAATTAATTAATGATTTCAATTATGAACTTTTCTCCAAAATGTTATGATTCGTATCAGGCTGATAATGCAGTGACCTGGGAGTGTGAAATCTGTGTTATGAAGAGAGTCACCAGTTAATTGATTCACAAATTATTTAAAGTTTGTTGCACCCAAGGGAGTGCTCAGTTTCATGACAGTCATTTCTTAAAGTGTACAAACTCCTTTTTCACCTTAAGAATGTCTTCAGTTATTAAGCATGATAAAATGCCAGCATGTTTCTGGGGCTATGAGTAATCTTAACATTTATGACATAGAATCTGCAGGTTGAATATGTGGAAATTCGATCTATATTGGAAGGAGAAAAAAGTGAGCATAATTACCAATGACTCTCTTTCATGGCAGTTTTTCCGAACTTTACTAATTTTAATTTTCTAAACATCACTCCTTAAATTTTTTTCTTTTTGCATTTGCTGTACATTGAGCATATTTCATGTTAAAAGACAATTACTTATGCATTCTTAGGAAACTTTTTCTTTTTTTAGGATATTTTTAATGGGTAAATAACACAATATAACTTGTTTTGATAATTGGCATTTGAAGCATTTGGTAGGTCTAAAATGGCTAGCCTTAAATGTTGGAGAAGGTTTTAACTTCTCAATGCAAAAACATTAATTTTTGTACGACACCTTGAGTCTTTTTTTTATAGTATATAGGACAAAATTAAGGGAGGCTACCAGTATGATTGTTTTACCATAATTTAAATAGCAAATAAAAGTGTATATATGTTTAAGGAGAAGGGAAAGAATAATATCAATAATATTTTGTAGTGTATTAAAGTTTTATCAATTTTTTTATGCTGGGCTTGAGCTGATTTCAGTTTAGATGATATGACCGTAAGTTAGAATCCTTTCTTGATTTCCCATGGCTGACTGAGGTAGAAGGGAAAGAGGTGCTACTTGAGGATTGACTCAAGCAGGAGGAGAAGATCCCAAGGAGGTCTCTGGCGTGAATGGAGGCTATATTCTTAGTGGCCCCTATTTTTTCTGTTCCATACACATATTAGTTTAATGAATAGCTAAAAAGTCTAGTGCTTTTAGGGTGGTTGAACAATATCTTTGGTACTTGTACTCCAATTTGATAGGTAGTGTTAAATTTAATTTAACTTAATTTTTAAGTTAATTTAACTTCTTGAGAGAATTTTGTCTCTCAGCTCTGATTTAGCAGATGTACTTAGAGGATGGAGCAGGAAACTTGTATTTTGGACAAACACTGTATTTGCAAATTTTACTTATCCTGATGACTCTTGTGTTTCACTCCCTCCACCCCGCTTTTTTTTTTTTTAACCTAAGAAAATTGCCCAAAGAGAAGACAAAGAGAGAAACAATATTATTAAAAATAAGTTAATCTCTGTTAAACTTGCTGCAGGGCAAAAAGAAATGGACTTGAAAGGGAAGTAAATTTATACTAATTTTTGCATTGTAGGAAATGTACTATTTCAGACACTGACTGACTGCTTCTGTTTTCTAAAATTAAGGAGCCTATAATCTCAGCACCATTAACAAGTGCTGTCATTCAGATACACAGTGTCTGGCTGATTTAAATAAAATGAAATGAAGATAGTTGTTTCTGGTCCCTTGGCTTCACTCATTGCCATAAACATATGCTCTGCGTCCTGCTTCTTTCCATCTTATTTATGACTTTAATTTGTTGTGTGGGCTGCGCTAGAAATTAAATTTAATATAATTCTCCAAGGGACCCTGTCATATAATAACATGGTAATTTCTGTGTATCCTTTTGAAAAATGAGGAAATTAATTCTTCCTGACATGTTCTAATTATTCCAGTGTGAACGGCAAATCCGTTTTTCCTAGCCCCTGAAGTGTTATAGGCAAATGGCTGGTGTTCAAAGCTGAGGTGCTAATGCTGACCAGCAGTGCGTTTAATTTGAAACATGAGCAGACACCTTTCAACACACCTTTGTAATATTGGAGTACTTTACAGAAATTAATTCACTACTTATTTGGCAGCTTAGCCTTGGGGTTATGTTTTTTTATTCATCAATACTATAGTCATGTTAGCATAATCTTTCCCGTTTCCTTCAGTGCCTGGTGTCTATGTATGAAACTTAGAGTGTTCAACGGACAGTTCAACTGTATGAATGACAGAGAATCCACACACTTCAGAAATACCAGTTGTATGTCAAATTGTATTTACACTTTATAGAGAGGTGTAGTAAAGTCTTGAATGTTAACTTAATTATAGTCTATGCTTAGCAGCTTTAACTGAAATTACACAGTGTAGAAATTATTAGGACAATCTTGCTGTGAAAAGACAACTATACACTCTGCTTCCCTGCTGTAAATTTCACTTGTGAGAATTCAGTTTATTATACAGGGAATGATACTATGAAAAGTACGTTTGTGAATAAAATGTATGCAATAAGAATTTCAGGTTCTGCACTCTGTCTAGAAAGATGGAGCTGTACCCTAGGAGATAAGGGGTTAAAGCCATTTTTTGGTGCTATTGGCCATAAGAAGTGCATGACTTACTCATTTGGGTTATTGGAATCCTTCTTAGGTCTATGTGGCGTTTTTTGGAGGAATAAGAAAAATCACTTCCTGATACTTTGCCCTTTGTATGTAATCTTCATTGTAAAATTAGCCATTATACACTTCTCTCATCAGGGCAGTCATTTGTGTTAGCCCTGATATGGTTCCTTTGTTTCAGTGAGCAGTTGATAAATACCATTACATTTTGGCCATTTATTATTATAATTAACTAGACGAGTGAATGCATGAGATTCTACTTAAAATAGAAGATGGGAATACAATTAAAGTTAAATAAAAGAAGTAGAATTGTATTTGGAGTGGCTGTAATCAAGGTTCTTTGCTTTTGTACCTGTTTTTGTATCTTTATATTATATTACCTTTAAATTTTAATTGAAATAGGAGAAATGTGAATGGTAATAAGTAATTATTCTGATAAATAGCATTAATATTAATTAATTAATACCATATTTTTTCCATTGACCATTCGGCTGCTAGATAAAACTTTATTCTCACCATCAGTCCACTGGGGTCTATTGTCAGATTTAGATTAGGACAGGAGGAAACTTACTTAAGACTTCTCTGTCTTAGCTTTCCTTTATACTACTAGATCAATGGAAGAAGTAGTCTTCGTTTGGTTGGAAACAGGGGAGAAAGACTTCTTTATTGGTATGTGTTGGCAGTCTTGAACTTCTGGAGGTAGGCAAGAGAATATAGCAACATGCTTGTTCCCCTTCAAGTACATGTCCCTCTACTGTTCTTGTTAGGGTAGGGTTATTTCTGTGGCCCTTTGTAAGGGTAGGAATTGGCAGAGGTATTGGAGGCGAAGAGGGGGCCAGGTTGTCCTATCCTAGACAACAGACTATAAAAGTTGCTAAAGATTTCCTGATCATAGACTTCTTCTTGGTGCTCTAGTTTAGGAAGGGAAATCTACTGCCCATCTGGCCCTTTTCTTTTTCTTTTCCTTCCTCCTGCCCAACTGAAATTATAGAGGATTTAGCACCAAAGAGCAGAGACAGGCTACATCAGATCCTGCCTTACTAGACCAGATCATTTTCAGAGCCAGATACATCGTTTAAATGGAACTGTTTAAAATAAAGAATTTAGGATTAAAGAATCAGCTCAATTCTTGGCAAATCTCAACTAAAGAGAACAAACCAGAGAGGAGGTGGTTAGGGGGATGCGTTAAATAGGTGATGGGTATTAAGGAGGGCAGTTGTGATGAGCACTGGGTGATGTATGCAAGTTTTGAACCACTATATTGTACACCTGAAACTATTATTACATTGTTTGTCAACTAACTGGTATTTCTAATAAAAACTTAGAAGAAAGAATCAGCTCAGTTCTTAATATTTTCAAAATGAAAGATCCAGAAAACATTGTTGAACAGGTTAAAATAAGCTACTCATACGTACAATGATGCATATACCTAGCTCTGTGCTCTTGCTGGGTAAGAGACTGCAATCATTTTTATATGTTTCCATCAGGATGCTGCAATCAGTGGTCAAGCAAAATAAATGAAAAGAGGTAAATAGTCCCCAGTTTTGAAGTTATTTGTTTTAAAATATTATTTAGGCTCAGTTTTTAGTCCATTTAATTTTAAAAAATCTTTTACTATAATTTCAAGTTGATATCCAGAAAAATATGTTAAACTTATTTCTATATACTTTTAATTTGAATCAAAGAAACTTAATACATATGTTAAATTTTATTTAAATACATAAGTTGGGTTTTTTATTATTTATTTTGCATACGTGTGACTATATATGTATATATGTATGTATACACACACACACACAAATGAACACATGGATACTCTAAAAGGCCCATACTTGATTTATCTTCCCCATTAAACTCAATGATATTTTCCTTTTACATCAGTATGTTCCATAAAGCATTTTCATTTATTTTGCAAGTTTATTCAATTTTGTTTACTGATTACTATAGTTTAGAACAAGATTTTCTCTGTTCACATATGTTTAAATTTTTATACCAATAAAAACAAATAACATTTATTAAGCATATGCTATATTCAAGGCACTGTGCTAATCACTTTATGTGCATGTCTCATGTAAAAACTACAAACAACTCTTTGAGGTAGTTACCATAATCTATGAATTTAATATTCATTTATATTGTAAATAAAACATTTTATTATTTCATTGATGAGGAAACTAAGCACAGAGAAGTAATTTGCCTACAACTGCCTGTCACATACTAAGCCTTCATTGAATGTTGTTCCTGTTTTTGTGTGTGTTTTTGTGTTAGAATGCTATGGGTTCTGAATTTCAACCAAAATTTGTTGATTTTCTTTATTATTATGCATGAGATCATGAAGCTTCCTCAAGAAAAAGTGAGGAAGAAACTAGAATATTTGATCTTTAAATGTAGCTTGTGAGCGTAGCTACTTTTAAGAGTTTCAATCTTAATTTGTCTAAGCAGATAGTCTTCAAGCACCTGTAAAATACAAGGTTCTCTTTTAGGTTCTATACAGTATATAAAATGTTTCTACAATTTGGTGGGTGTTGGGTGTAGAGATATGAGAAAACATAATCACTACAATACTGGAATAGTAGATAATAATAATAACATTAATAATAATAATATAAGAGTAAGATTTATTTTATTTTATGCTTCAAAATAGTTCAGGAGAGAATTTATAAGTCCTAACATTTTTAAATAAGCTCACAGTCTCAACCAGATTTTATGCGTGGTTCACAGATAAGGTTAAGATTCTATGAAAAGATAATAATTTACAGGTAGGATGCAAGGTGTAGTGATTACCTAGATATTAAATTTAAGCTGCTAGTTGGACCAGTATGTGGAGATGTCAAATAGATAAACTGACAGCAAAGTGACATTTACTGAAAACTTCCTATGGAAGAAGCACAGTATATATCAATATACTCAGAAGACATATTCTCATTTAATCCTTTTAACAACCTGGTAAAGTAGATATTATTATGATTAACCCTATTTACAGAGAAGGGAACTGAGGCAGAGAAGTTAAGTACCTTGCCTAAAGTTTCAGAATTACTAGGTGACAGAGCTGGGACTTAAAACTAGATCTGTGTGATGCTATGCTCTTTTTTTTCTTTTTAAGATTTATTTTTATTTTAGAGAGCATGTGCACAAGTGGGATGGACAGAAGGAGAGGGAGAGATCATCTCAGATAGATTCAGAGCTGTGTACAGAATCTCATGACCCTGAGATCACAACCCTGAGAGCACAACCTGAGACGAAACCAAGTCCCATGCTTAACCGACTTTGCCACCCACGGGCCCCTGTGATGCTATGCTTTTAACCACAAAATTGTACTGGTGGAAGTACAACTAGGAGAAAATTCTGGGGCCAGAGATGTAGATTTGGAAGTTACCTGTAAAGGAGTGATAGTTACAACCATGGAGTTATATGATATATTAAGAAGGAGAGGGAAAAGGGTGCCTGGGTGGCTCAGGATGTTAAGCATCTGCCTTTGACTCAGGTCATGATCTCGGGGTCCTGGGATGGAGCCCCATGTTGGGCTCCCTGCTCAGCGGAGAGACTGTTTCTCCCTCTCCTTCTGCTGCTTACCATGCTTATGCACGTTCTCTTTCTCCCTCTCTGTGTCAAATGAATATATAAAATCTTAAAAAATAAAAAAAAGAGAGAGGGGGGACAGTGAAAGAACAATAAAGTAGTAGTCAAAGCATAATACATAGAGAAGTTTTTATGTCCTATAAGTCAAGGGAGAAGAGAATTTCAATCAGAAGGGAGAGACTGGGGCACTTGGCTGGGGCTCATGCGATTTTTGATTTCTAGGTCATGAGTTCAAGCCCCACACTGGGCCTGGAGTCTACTTAAAAAAGGAGGGGGGTGACCAACAGTATCAAATAATGCTGACAATTTTAGAAAAATTAGGATTTATCAATAGAAGCTTATTGGTGAGGCCAGACACCAGAAGGCAGAGGACTGGGGTGTGAAGATGATGATCAGGAAGTGAGTAAAACAGTAAAACGCTTTCAAAAAGAAGCTTGGTGGCTTAAGGAGCGAGTGGATGGGACAGTCCCTTAATGTTAGAAAGACCACTGAGAGAGGACTGTTTTTAAATGTTGGAATAGGGAGAACATAATTGTTGGCATAAATAGAGGGGAGGAATCAGAAGAGAAAGAGAGGAGAGGAAGAAAATGGAAAGAAGAAAAAAGGAGAAGAAAACTTTTCCCCTACTTTTTGAAATAGTTTTGCTCAAAGATATTTTTGATAGATTATTCCTTTCCAAGGGCTGCTGTAATAAAGTAACACAAACTAAATAGCTTAAAATAACTGGAAGTTATTCTCTTATAGTTCTGGAAGATACAAGTCCAAAATCAAGGTGTTGGCAGTGGAGCTTCTGGAGGCTTGATAGCAGGGGTTGGCCTGCCTTGGCTTGCAGCTGCATAACTCCATGCTCTGCCTTCATTGTCTTGTGATGTTCTGCCTCTGTCTTTGTGTTTTCACATGGTTGTCTACTAATAAGGACTGCAGTCATATTAGACTAAGAACTCACTGCACTTCAATATAACCTCATCTTCATTTAGCTTATTTTATCTACAACTATGTTCAAATAAAGTTGCATACCTAGGTATTGAGGATTAGAACTTAAACATATCTTTTTATTAGCAGGGGAAGGGGGACACATTCTAATTCATAACAATCGGTATTGATTTTTGGTCATCTGCAATGTCTAGGGAAGTGCCCTGTGTAAGTTAAGTGTGCAGTAAATTAATTTTGACTGATTGACTGATTGAAGCTTTAAAACTGGGGAATGAGGACATGAAATGAAAGAATAGCATATTCTAACTTAGGTCTATTATGATTAGTGGTTATTTTGATGACCCAAAGGCTGCTTATTCACTCCCATTTTCCTGGTTATTTTTAATTTTATTTATTTATTTGACAGAGAGAGAGAGATCATAAGTAGGCAGAGAGGCAGGCAGAAAGAGAGGAGGACGCAGGCTCCTCACTGAGCATAGAGCCTGATGTGGGCCTTTATCCCAGGACCCTGAGATCATGACCTGAGCTGAAGACAGTGGCTTAACCCACTGAGCCACCCAGGTGCCCCATTTTCCTGGTTCTTTAAAATATTTTTTTCTTACTTTATGCCTTTGGCTTGTTTAATTTAGTAATAAGCTGAATAATCAACAAACCTTGAGTTAGTCTGTCAACTGAGTCATATTATTGAGATGGGGGAGAGAATAACAATGATAAGTATTTTAAAAGACTGGAATCCTCAACTCTGTGGTCAAATAGTGTTAGACAAATCAGGAAAGAATATCCAATGGGAAAAAGACAGTCTCTTCAATAAAAGGTGTTGGGAAAATTGGACAGCCACATACAGAAGAATGAAACTAGACCATTTTCTTACACCAGCACAAAAATAAACTCAAAATGGATGGAAGACCTAAATGTGAGACAGGAATCCATCAAAATTCTAGAGAAGGGCACAGGTAGCAACCTCTTTGACCTTAGATGCAGTAACTTCTTGCTAGACATGTCTCCAAAGGCAAGGGAAACAAAAGCAAATTGAACTATTAGGACTTCATCAAGATAAAAAGCTTTTCTACAGTAAAGGAAGCAATCTACAAAACTAAAGTCAACCTATGGAATGGGGGAAGATATTTGCAAATGACATATCTGATAAAGGGCTAGTATCCAAAATCTATAAAGAACTTCTCAAACTCAATACCCAAAATACAAAGAATCCAGTCAAGAAATGGACAGAGACATGAACAGACATTTCTCTAAAGAAGACCTACAAATGGCTAACAGACACAGGAAAAAAATGCTCCAGATCACTTGGTATCAGGGAAATACAAATCAAAACCACACCAAGATGCCACCTCACACCAGTCAGAATGGCTAAAAGTAACAAGTCAGGAAACAACAGATGTTCATGAGGATGCGGAGACTATTGGTGGGAATGCAAACTGATGCAGCCACTCTGGAAAATAGTATGGAGGTTCCTCAAAAAGTTGAAAATAGAGCTACCCTATGACCCAGCAATTATACTTCTCAGTATTTATCCAAAGGATACAAAGATCGTGATTCAGAGGGGCACTTGCCCTCCAATATTTAGAGCAACAATGTCCACAATAGCCAAACTATGTAAAAAGCCCAGATGTCCATCGACAGATAAATGGATAAAGAAAATGTGAGAGATATTTATACACACAGTGGAATATTACTCAGCCACCAAAAAGGATGAAATCTTGCCATTTACAATGACATGCATGGAACTAGGGGGTATTATACCAAGCAAAACAAGTCAGAGAAAGGCAAATACCATATGTTCACTCATATGTGGAATTTAAGACAAAAGAAATGAGCAAAGAGGACAGGAAAGGAAAGAAGATAAAAACTGAGAGGGAGGCAAATCCTAAGAGACTCTTAACTATAGGAAACAAACTGAGAATGGCTGGAGAGGAAGATATGGGATAACTAGGTGATGGGAATTAAGGAGGCACTTGATGTAAGGAGCACTGGGTGTTATATGCAACTGATGAATCAGTAAATTCTACCCCTGAAACTAATAACACACTATGTGTTAACTAAATTGAATTTAAATGTTAAAAAAAAACCTTTTGCTTAGGCAGGAGGACTCAGTGAAAATTTAAAAAGCTAGCCAAAATATTGATTAGCTCATGTTTTCAACACCAAATTTCTTCATCTTTAAAATGAAGGTGTTGAAAACATTTCCATTTAGATTTCCTTCTAGATCTAAAGTTCTATAATCCTACAACTAATAGACTGGATTATTACATAGTTCATATTAAAGGGAAACTTGCATACATATTGCCTGCTTTGACTGTTAGCCTCTAACTTGGTGTTTTATGTAGATAAGTACATCATTATACAAAGACAATTTAAAGATAATTTGGAATTTGAAAAATATATAAAAGCAAGCAATTAAAAATAAGTATAAATTGTATTCTAAGGGTAACTTTTCAGTTCTTGAAACCATAACCCTCCTCCAAAGAAATTAAATTTGATTACATTTAAAATCACGTGATTTTTAACAGAAAGAAATATACATATGCAAATCATTTATACTCTGCACAATTATTAGTATTCATGTCTTTATTTTTAATCAATATTCATTTTGTTTCCTATTGCAATAGAACACTGAAGAAATAATTCTTGCAATTTCATCTGTTGTGCAGATGAGTCCTCAATTAATAATAACTAAGTTAACTGTGATGAATACTCTTAGTTATCTTACATATTGAACAAATGGTTATATACTTATGGCAGTTTGTTCAAAATTAGATTGTTATTGCAGGTTAGATTGCTACCATCTAATATGTAATATAACATCTAATATAAACCTGAATGCTAAGAAAACATCCAAGGTATAAATATATCTTTGAATAATTGTAATTACCATTTTTTCTGTGAATGATTTTATAAAGTATAGTATTTTTCTCTCAAGTGATTATTTTTAATGTTTATATAGACTATAGGGATGGCATCTCAGACAAATATTTGATGTAATTTTCTATTCACTCACTCACCAAACATTTCTTGAGCACTAGATTATGAACCCAGTGTTCTGCTAAGGCTGAGGATACATATCTAAACAGGACAGGGTTACTTATGTCAAAAAGCTTATAGGTTACCCCCAACTCTATGGTCAACGAATCTTCAAAAATCAGGAAGGAATATCTAATGGAAAAAAGACAGTCTCTTCAATAAATGGTGCTGGGAAAATTGGACAGTCACATGCAGAAGAATGAAACTGGACCATTCTCTTATACCATACACAAAGATAAACTCAAAATGGCTGAAAATCCATCAAAATCCTAAAGGAGAACATAGGCAGTAACCTTTTTGACACTGGCCACAGTGACCTCTTTCAAGACATATCTCTAAAGACAAGGGAAACAAAAGCAAAATTGAAGTATTAGGACTTCATCAAGATAAAAAGCTTTTCTACAACAAAGCAAATAGTCAAGAAAACTAAGGGGCAACCCACAGAATGGGAGAAGATATTTGAAAATGACATTACAGATAAAGGGGTGGTGTCCAAAATCTATAAGGAACTTTTTAAACTCAAATAATCCCCCCAAACAAATAATCCCCCCAAACAAATAATCCAGTCAACAAGTGGGCAGAAGACATGAACAGACATTTTTCCAAAGAAGACATACAAATGGCTGGCAGACATAGGAAAAATGTTCAACATCAGTAGTTGTCAGGGAAATAGGGAAATACAAAACAAAACCACAATGATATACCATCTTATACCAGTTAGAATGGCAAAAATTAACAACTCAGGAAACAGCAAGTGTTGGCAAGAATGTGGAGGAAGGGGAACCCTCTTACACTGTTGATGGGAATGCAAGCTGGTACAGCCACTCTAGAAAGTATGGAGGTTCCTCAAGATGTTAAAAATAGAGCTACCCTATGACCCAGAAATTGCACTACTAGGTATTTACCCCAAAGATACAGATATAGTGAAAAGAAGGGACACATGCACCACAATGTTCATAACAGCAATGTCCATGATAGCCAGGCTGTGGAAAGAGCTGAGATACCCTTCAACAGATGAATGGATTAAGAAGTGGTTCATATGTACAATAGAATATTACTCAGCCATTGGAAAGGATGAATACCCACCATTTGCACCCACATGAGAATGGAACTAGAGGGGATTATGCTAAGTGAAATAAATCAAGGAGAGAAAGACAATTAACATATGGTTTCACTCATATGTGGAACGTAAGGAATAACATGGAGGACCATAGTGGAAGGGAGGGAATACAGAATGGGAAGAAATCAGAGAGGGAGATAAACCATGAGAGACTCTGGACTTTAGGAACCAAACTAAGGATTACACAAGGCAGGGGGAGATGAGGGGATAGGGTAACCAGTGATAGGTACTAAGGAGGGCAATTGTGGTGATGAGCATTCAGTGTTGTATGCAACTAATGAATTGTTGAACACTACATCAAAAACTAATGATGTGCTATATGCTGGCTAATTGAACATGATAATAAAAAAATTAAAAAAATTAAAAAGCTTACAGGTTAGAGAGGCAGTTGAGATAGGTACATAATTATAGTGCAATATGCTATCCCATGATAAAGATTTTATAAAATGCTGTGAGCCAACAAAAGAAGAAATTAATTTTAAAAGAAGATGTGTAAAGGAAATTTTGATCAAAGCAATGACTTTGAGTCAGATATTGATAGAAGAGTAGGATTCAAAGAAAATACACCCCATAATGGCTAAATCTGAATCTCTGTCTTGTTCAGTTTACTTTCTTTATTTCTTCTTTCTTTCTTTCTTTCTTTCTTTCTTTCTTTCTTTCTTTCTTTCTTTCTTTCTTTCTTTCTTTCTTTCTTTCTTTCTTTCTTTCTCTCTTTCCCTTCCTTCCTTCCTTCCTCCCTCCCTTCCTCCCTTCCTCCCTTCCTCCCTTCCTCCCCACCTCCCCTCCTCCCCTCCTCCCTTCCTCCCTTCCTCCCTTCCTTAAAAGATTTTATTTATTTATTTGACATAGACACAGTGAGAGAGGGAACACAAGCACGGGGAGTGAGAAAGGGAGAAGCAGGATTTCCTCCTAACCAGGAACCCGATGTGGGTCTCGATTTCGGACTCTGGGATCATGACCTGAGCCGAAGGCAATGCTTAACGACTACGGCACCAGGTGCCCCACTATTATGTTTCTTGTGCCTAAAACAATGCCAGGCTTAGAAGAAACATTTTAATAACTATTTTTGAATGTTGATTCAAATACGGGGTATGGGGATTTAAAAAATTTAAATTTAAAAAGGTCATGCCCAGAAGCAGGGAAATTGTAGCCAAAGCATGAAGCTATGGAAAGTCATGGCATATGTGAGGACTTACGATTTATTTTTTTTTCAAAGATTTTATTTATTTGATAGAGAGAAACACAGCCAGAGGGGGAACACAAGCAGGGGGAGTGAGAGAGGGAGAAGCGGGCTTCCTGCCGAGCAGGGAGCCGATGCGGGACTCGATCCTGGGTCTCCGGGATCATGACCTGAGCCGAAGGCAGTCGCTTAACCAACTGAGCCACCCAGGCGCCCCACGATTTAATTTTTTATGGCTAGATGAGAGAGTATAAAAAGGATGTACTCAAATCTGTTGATTAAGAGCATGTACTTTGGAGCATGTACAGACCAGAATTTGAGTCTCACCTTCATCTTATATTGCTTTTGTGGTCATGGGTAAAACTCTGATTCTCAGTTTTTCCACTTAAAAAATATATCAAATAATATTTGTTTATAATGTTACTATACCCATTGCCTGGCAAGAGTACCTGGCAAATGGACAGTGTTGGATAAATTATTAAACCATTAATACTTTTTTTGAGAAAGTGGTAGGCCCTGAGACTGTAAAAACAGATATGATGAAAATTTGAAGGACTTTCTGTGATATTAAGTAGTTTGGACCATCTTGAGGTGATTGGCAGCAACATGGTTTTGAATCCTAAAGCAGAAATTAGGTGGTCTTATAAGCTTCATAATATTAGAAGATTGCTGGCTGTACAGGAGGTCCTCACAGAATGTATATTGAATAAATGATTTCAATATTTAAAACATGGATATAAAATAAAATATACTGGGTTCTAGAATTTTAGTTAAGTTTTAAATTTAGTTAAATTAAATTTTAGTTTGCTATTGAAAATGAACCACAACATACATATGTGGTACTCCACGTTTAGTAGCTTAAAAACTGTATTGTATAGTATTTTAACAATATTCTATTATTGTTACAGAAGTTCTACAATCCTCATCCTGCAACTATTGCTCAGTTACTTGGTGCTCACTCTAAAGAGGGAGTAGACAGCATTAATTTATTAACTTGGCTAAGCAAAATGACCTTCCTCTCATTTCCTGAGGTTAGGAGATGAGTCACATCTCACATAGAAGGAAATAAAAAATTTAAGGAAAAAACAGAGAATAAAATAATTAAACAGGATAGATGTTATTTATAAGATTAATAAATCAAAGATTCAAAAGATCTAGCTGTACGGAGTGGACAATCCATTGGCTGATAATTGAAAGTTGATTTCATTTTTGTAGATCATGTTCCAAATTTGGCTGATCCAATAAAGTTTTTGATAAACTACAAGTTCTGGAGTTCATCCCTATACCAAAATCTTTTTGCATGATGTCTTATATATTATATATTCATAATTATATTTGTTGTTCAGTGTTATAATTTATACTTCAGTTGATATAATCAGTGTTTATTCCTTTAAAAATGTCTTAAAGGGCTTTTTTTCTTCCATAGGGCAAAGAGGATGGAAAAATAATGAATGGATTTTTTGTTAATGAAAAGAATTGTTATTTCCCACTGTTAACATTGTTAGGGTGGAAAAGGGAAAAATATTACTTCTCTTAGTTATTTTAAGTGAAATTAATGCTGATGGTCTGAAAGATTTGATTAGTGTAGCTTTGGCAGTTCGGTCTGGTTCGAGAAGTTTTCTACAATGAGGAAATGATTTTTTTTTTTTTAAAGGACTTGACATGTCATTTTTGAATCCTGAAGCCGAAATTAGTCTTATTGTAAGATCTATATTATTATATTATATTGTAATATTAGAGGGTTGCTGGCTGTACAACAAACCCTCACAGAATACATATTGAATAAACAGTTTTAATATTTAAGTCATGGACATGAAACCGGAATCTAGAATTCATGGGAGAAAGTTTGTTAAGAATGGGTAGAAAATAGTTACCACTAGGGCTTTCTAGATCAGTATTTCTCCATGTGTAATTTGAGTACCTCTAACTGGACTGACTAACTGTATAACTAGGTGGATTTGAGTGATTGTTTAAAATGCAGATTCATGATGCCCCCACCCAAGCCTGTTGAATTAGAATCTCTTGAAGCCCAGGAATGTTCATTTAAACAGAGTCTATAGATGATTCTAATCACCATAGAGATTGGGAACCACTGTTTTAGAAAAATATTTGGTAAAAAGCTAAGATTTTTAAAAAAATAGGACAAATGTAAAACTGGATTTCTGATTAAGGCAGCTTGTATCACTGAATACATCTAAACTCTAATATCAAAAACTGACCTTGTAAATTCATTTGTTTTTAAAAATTTAAAGCTTCATGAGAGTCTTTGGACTCTGAGAAATGAACTGAGGGTTTTGGAAGAAGGGAGTGGGGGGGTGGGTGAGCCTGGTAGTGGGTATTGAGGGCACAAATTGCATGGAGCACTGGGTGTGGGGCATAAACAATGAATCTTGGAACAGTGAAAAAATAAAATAAATTATTATCAAAAAATAAAAATCTAAAGCTTCTAAAGTAACAACATGTAAACAGCCAGTTTGTACATTATTCAGTTTCATTTATAAATTACTTTTGAATCCTTTGGATTAAAAAGAGAAAATTTCACAAATTTACTTTTGACTGTAATGAACTTGGCATATTCTTTTGAATTAATAATGAGTTCTGAAGTTCCCTAAAGGCCTTTTAAAAAGGTGCCGATGTCTATTCCTTGTTCCTAAGTCATTGAGTAGGGTGCAGATACTTATCAAATGAAGTAATGCTGATTAAATATAGTCATTCATCTCTGTCAATCAATTGTGGTTAACTGTTTTGTGACTTAGAAGTAGAGAGATGCAAACTGAAAGAAGTGACATGAAACTCGTATGAAATGAATGCCAGTTAAATACAAGAAAGTATAATTACTGAGATTTTGTGGTAATTGGTTTGCTGAGGGAACTTTTGGGGAAAATCCCTAAACAGCCCTGTTTTCTTGTTTCTGAATACAATATGGTTTTATTTTTTCTTCCTTTTCTGATCCCATACCTTATTTCCTATAGAGAACTTCATGATTATTAGAGTTTAGGAAATGTTTGGTAATGTCTAACTGGATGGAACTGTTTTGGGAAAGTTTTCTATCATGAATACTTCACATGAAATCTGAGTCATAGTGGGATAATTCAAACACTAGAAATTCAGTAAATTTAAGCCATCAGTAAAAATTACCTTCAATTTACTTTTTAGTTGTTAAACACGAGCAACCCTTTTATAATCTCCCATTCCATCTCTCTTCCTCATGTTTCCTTCATCTAGTTTATAAATTTGAGTATTTCCATTTCTTAATCTTATATCTCCTTTTCTTAACTATAGTGTAGACTGAAATATCTAAACGATATTGAGATTTTGCATAATTATTATGAAATTACTTGAACTTTAAAATTTTTTTCCAGCTATATAAATTGTTTATTTTGGAAATCTGTCTGGCTTGGTTTGTGGAAATTATCACCTTAGATGAAGTGTTTACCATGTGCCAGGTATCGTTTGAGACAATGGAGTTTTAACAATGAATAAAACAAAATCTCTGCTCTGATTAAGTTTATATTCTAGTGGTAGTGGGGAAGGTACTCAAAATAAAGTGAGTAAAAGAGACTATGTCAGAAGGTGATAAGTGCTATGAAGAAACATGAAGCAGGACAAAGGGGGTTGGGGAGTTGGCTATTTTATTGTATAAAATGCAGTACAACCTCATGGATAAGGAGATATTTGAGCAGAGATCAGAAAGAAGTGAAAGAGGAAATCACGCAGGTATCTGGGGGAAGAGCATTCTAGGAAGAGGGGGCTGGTATCTTGATGTATAGGAGTACACTTGGTGAGTTTGAGGAATAGTAGTAAGGAGGCCAATGCAGCTGTATGGTGTGAATGAGGTGCCAGATTTAAGCCACGGCAGGGGGCTTTGGCTTTTACCATGAGGAAGATGGGAAACCAATGGAATGTTCTCAGCTGAAAAGTATCATAATCTGACTGCCATTTTAACTCCGGCTGCTGACCTGGTAGATTATATCAAGGAGACTAGTTAGGAAAGAGGTTTTTGCAGTAATCTAGGAAAAGATGGGTCTTGGATGAATAAATAAGTAAGTGAATGAATGAACAACTAAATAAACAATGGTTGTATGTCATTCTGAATAAATATAATGAGAACTGACCTAGTTAGGTAAGTCTTCCTTGAGGAAGTAATGATTGAACTGAGATCTGAAAGAATAATAGACAGTGATAAAATCTCCTCAGGAGGAGAGTAAAATACTGTAGACCTTAAAGAAGAGAACATATGGAAAGGTTCTATGGTGCCATGTGCTCCAGTAACTGGAAGATTGCTGATAAGGCCAGAGCGCAGAGAGCTAACACTGTTAGGCTGATTATTTGACTTGTTTTTTTGAAATAGTCTTAGGCAGTTCTTATTTTTATTTTACAATTGAGGACATTGAAGCTTAGAGAAATGAAGGGACTTTCCCAGGATCAGATTACTAGGAAATAGCCGAGTTTGATTATTGCTATCCTTCTCCCTATCCTCACCACCACACCAACCATAGTATAAGTTCAATGAAGGCAGAAACTTTCATTTGGTTGAAACTGTATCTTTAGCAACTAGAACAGTGGCAGGCACTTGGTAGATGCTCACTAAATACTTGCTGAGTAAATGAATGAGAGAATGAGTTAGAATCAAGGTATAACTTTGGAGTTAGATAGCTTTCACTAGGACCTGGATCCCACAGCTGCACATTGCTTTGACTTAGTCTGTCTCTTGGGAAACAGAACATAGCCAATGTACCCAACACAATTTCTTTCTCTGGTTCTCTTTAATTCTTGCACTTGCCAGTTCCCCTTCCCCAAACATTTTTCTTTTCAGGTGCTCTCAGATAATTTGTCCCCAGTGCAGCATGTCTGTGGAACACACAGTGTAGCAGTTGATTTTTGGTTCTGAGTTGGTAGTTCTGGTGTGCAACTTTTGACCTGTCCATAGATCCATAGATACTTCTCTCTGAAACAGAACTTTGCGTATGTCATTCCTTTGTGTATCTCACTCCTAGCAAAGCAAGAAAAATTCCAGGTCCATGTAGTGAAAGCTCTTGTGAAAATTAGCCACCCAACTTTAGAATCAGAGCCTTCTTTTCTTCCTCTCTTCTGACCTATTCTACTTTATAGCAAGATTTAGGCCTTAATCTCTCTGTTTCTTTACTTTGCACTGTCTCATGTTCTTTTACCACTTCAAGTTGTTTATCTTTTCCCCTTTGTAACAGAGGAAGAACTGTCTCTCCATAAGGTGTCATCTCCACTTGTGCTTTTTACTTCCATCCCCCCCTACCTCAGCCAGAACTTTGCTCTGTTAATTATCCCCAGTACATGTCTAGCAATACGTATCTGCTCTTTTTCATGGAATTAGAGATTGAGGTACTAATACCTATTTTGCCAATTTCTGGCTTTAGAAACTTGAGCAAGTTATTTAACTTCTTTGAGTCTCGATTTCTTGATAAATACCAATTTTCTTGCTAATCACCTTGCAAGTTTATAGTGAATCAGTTACAATATTGTATGTGATAATACTTTATAAGCTACAGAACACCATTTGTCATCTGTATCTCCTTAGTCCTCAATCCAGTGGAATCTAGCTTCCATTTGATTCTAGATAACTTGGTTGAATCTACTGCCTTCAAGATTACTGGAGATGGTCTAATTTCGTACTTAATGACGCTTTCTCAGCTCTTAATCTTCTTACTTTCTATTGCAGTTGATATTTTTGTCTAAAAAAAGCTCAGCACAGTACTTGATATGTAGTAGATATTTCACAAGTTATTAGTAAATAAATGTATTCTCTTTAGCCTTTTTGGGTGAATCCACATTTCCCACTCATAAACTAAACATATTCATCTCCAAATTTTGTCTGTCTCTGTTGTTTTCACTATCTAGTCTCATAGAAGTCTTGTCTGTTCCAAGAATTTGAATTCTATGTGGATGGACCTCACATCTACTTTTTCAGCTCTGTCCAAGCCTTAGTTCTGCCTATTTAACTCTCTATCTCTACCTGGACATCCTATTGTCACTTCAGATTCACCAAATTTATCATATCCTTTCCCTAAACCAATTTTTATTTTAGGCTTTTGCATTTTTGTCAGTGGTACCAGCACCCAGTCACCTAGACTTGAAACATAAATGCACTGGCTCCTTTTTCTTTTTGTATCACTATAGTAGTTAGTCATTTGTTCATCAAGAGTGATAGAGTGATTATTTTTTATGGAGTTGTCTTAGAAAGCTTCCCTGATATGGAAACATATGATCAGACACCCCAATGAAGTGAGGGAATAAATTATGTAAATTATCAGGTGAAGAACTTTCAGACAGAGGGGGAAATGTGCAGAAAGGCCTTGAAATAGAAGGTACTTGGCTGTTCAAAGAAAAAGTGCTACCGATAGTGTGATTAGATCCAACTGAATGAATAAAAGGGAAGTTGGTGATGCTGATAGACTATTGATGGCCAGATCAAGTAGTGTCTTCTAGACTGTGACTTTTATCTAAGTGAAATGAAAAGCCATTGGAGGGTTTAAGAGAGGAACATGATGTAATTTCCATTTTTTAGAAAAGCTTTTATTTGTTTATTTGACAGAGGGAGGGACAGTGAGTGAGGAAATTCAAGCAGTGGGGAGTGGGAGAGGGAGAAGTAGGCTTCCCACTGAGCAGCGAGCCTGATGTGAGCTGGATCCCAGGACCCTGAAATCATGACCTGAGTTGAAAGCAGATGCTTAATGACTGAGCCATCCAGGTGCCCCTGTAATTTCCATTTTTAAAAGAATCACACTGCTGTGAGAAGAATGGACTAGAAAAGCAGGTCTGGAAGTAGGCATACTAGTTAAGAGGCTAATACATGAGATGAGAGATGATGATGGCTTGGACTAGAGTGGTAGCAGCAGAAAATGGTACATGCTATGAATGCATAAATTAGAAAGAAAGAGACTCTTCCGGGGAGATGTAGCCTCCCCTGGTAGCCTGGCTTACTCACTTGGTATAACCTTTCCTCGTAGGTGCCTTTTCCTTCAGATGGTTACAGCTTTATGCCAGGGTACATGGCTTAGTGAGTTGGAATGCTAGCTACATTTGTAGCCTGTTCGCTCCTTTATCTATGCACCCTTGTACAGTGAATAAATTCTATAATGGTTCAGTTTTCCTGGATAGAGGTGAAGGGAATGAAAATTCACTCTTCTTCTTTTTAAAAAATTCCCATTATTCTCATGCAAGCCTTCATCACGTCACATATATTTAATTTCTCCAACTAGATTATAAAGCCACTGAGAACCAGAACTATTACTTTTTTTTTTCACCATAGATCATGGTCAGATATGTTTGATCACTTCTGCCAAGTTATGTGAGAAATTAGTGGAGGCCAGAAGGCAAAGGAGTGCCATCTGAGAAACAGGAGCTCTGAACTTCTGTTCAAGTCACGGACTCTTAAAATTTTTAAAAAAATTTTTAACTTATTTTATTTTATTTAAATTTAATTAGTTAACACAGTGTATCATTAGTTTCAGATGTAGAGTTCAGTCAAGTCATTGACTTCTGAGAACTCTTTGAAAACTATTGGAAGTCTTTCTAGAAAACATGCACATGCCTGGCATTTTGCACATGATTTCAGTGGTCCATGGACTTTGCAGCCCTTACCCCAGACTTTGGTTAGATACTCATTTGATCTGAACCAGAACTATGTCTTTTTTATTTTTTTTTTAAGATTTTATTTATTTATTTGACAGAAACACAGCTAGAGAGGGAACACAAGCAGGGGGAGCAAGAGAGGGAGAAGCAGGCTTCCCACCGAGCAGGGCCTGATGTGGGGCTCGATCCCCAGACTCCGGGATCATGACTTGAGCAGAAGGCAGATGCTTAACAACTGAGCCACCCAGGTGCCCCTGAACCAGAACTGTGTCTTAGTCTTTGTTTCATTAGTACCTGGCATGATGTCTCATCTGTAGTATGATATTTGTTGATAGTGGCAATAATGAAACCATTTATGTCTATTCTTTGCAGATCATTGTACTAGATCTAGTTCCTGAGGTCTAAAATAGTCCTACATACTAATAAACAATATTATAGCATCTCATGTCCATTGTTGAGAGACACGGGCTATCAAATGTAAAGATCATCAATACAACCTTTTAAGTAAAATTGGATGTGGATGTGGTTTTTGCAGCATGTGGTATTAGTTGTTATTTGAGAGGCTGATTATTTCAGTATACCTACATTTGTTTTAATGGCTGATACCAACTGCAAGGAAAATAACAAAATAACAAAGTACTTGTTTTTCATATGTGCCTAGTTCAGTAACCCACCAATATCTTGAAATGACCTGGTGAGGAGGATGAGAAAAGTCTAGGGACTGCCGCCAAGTCCTACAGAGCAACAACATGGAAGTTGTTTCGTCAGTTTTCCTAGAAGTTTGAAATCTACTCTACTAGAGGCACGTGCAGAAACTGTGTTAATTGCTAGTTTATTTTCCATATGGTTCTGTTTTAATGAAGCATATTTGATGCAGATGGTTGGATTGTCTGAACTGGCCCTGACTAATTCATATGGTACTCTACTCCAATACTTTGGAGTGCCTTTGTAAAGTTTCTTCTTTCACAGCTTAAATTTTTTTTTTAATATTTATTTTTTAGTTGAAATGTGGCCTAGGATAACTGAAAACTATTCTTGTGTATGTATGTATGTATATATTTTAAAAGATTTTAAATTATTTGGCAGAGAGAAACACAGCTATAGAGGGAACACAAGCAGGGAGAGTGAGAGAGGGAGAAGCAGGCTTCCCGCCAAGCAGGGAGCCTGATGTGGGGCTCCATGAGGGGCTTGATCCCAGGACCCTAGATCATGACCTGAGCCGAAGGCAGACGCTCAACAACTGAGCCACCCAGGCGCCCCTGAAAATTATTCTTTAAACTTTACCTCTGAAGAGACAAGAACAGTTATTTCCTCTCTGATTCTAGGTCAAAGCTACTCTCCAACTTGGTTTATTTAGTATTAGTGGTGTTCTCCTCATCATTATTATGGTTTTCTGAATGTATTTAGTTGAGGAAATTGGCATTACAAAGGATCACATATAGAAAGTGAAGTGACTTTACCAATAGCTTTGTTAACATGGTAATAGTCATCTCTTCAGGGATATGAAATACAACAGCCGAGAATATTAATAACTATCCCTTATTTGCACATTTGTCTATATCTTATGCAATGAAATTGGACTTGCTAGATATTAATGTTAAGTTAGAAGTGAAATCAAGGATAAACTGCTCAGCAATACTGCAAAAATCCTTCTATTTCCTTTCTTCCCTTCTCTGAGACCAGAATATCAACATCCAGTCATTGTGTTTGCCCTAAATCTTTAGAAAGAGTTCAGATATGTTATCTTGCTTAACAATGATATGCTGATTTCCTCTAAGTGTTTTATTTTCATGTACTTGTTGCTAAATATGTGCACTTGTCTTCATATTTGTTCATATTTGCTTAAGAATATAGATAATGTTCTTATTAGACTTGAGATTGAGTTCTGCGGGGGAAAAAAGAGACATGGTTCAGTGGGTTTGTATCCATTTTGCTGTTTTTTTTTTTCTCACATTGTCACTTAAATATTCTCTTTGTTATCTGAATAGGACATCTGCTGACTAGCTTGACCCTCTTTACCTGATTGTGTGAAAAGTCTTGGTTAAATCTGCTAGGCTTTGGAGGCCCAGGGATCTGCTAAATGCTTCTGAGCTTGGTCTGTTTTGTGTTTCCCACTTACAGACACCTTTGATAAATAACCCTGATGTAGGTATGGGATAAGCCAAACAAGGCAGTATTCTGAGCAGTAATTGATCCCAAGGGCTATTTACCTCTTAATAAACACTGGGCTTTTTCTCATATTATAAGAGGTTAAAAAATACATACAAAAATTAATTTTTAACCCAACTTTGTTGTAATATAGGCAGTCCTAACACTGAAGAAAAAGAATTAAAAAATACCCAACTATTTGTGAGAAATCTTTTAGAATCACAGTTGTGTTTTTATTTACATCTTTTCTCCCATTGTCTCTCACTACGAGGAAGTTACCACCAGTCTAGGCCATGTTCTGCTCAGATATACTTGCATATGTTTGGGGAGTTGTACTGAACATACCCCTTTGCCACAGAAAGGATTCATCTTTAAATGTCACCTTCAATGTTGAAATTTTTTGAGAAAGAAAAGGAATACACATTTTCACTTATTTTAAACTTCTCCTTGGAAAATGTAGTTTGCTGCCCTTGTCCCAAGTCGGAAGGGTTTGCAAAGTTTTCTTCAAATACTCATAGATGGAGCACCCGGGTGGCTCAGTTGGTTAAGCGACGGCCTTTGGCTCAGGTCATGATCCCAGAGACCCGGGATCGAGTCCCACATCAGGTTCCCTGCTTGGCAGGAAGCCTGCTTCTCTCTCTCTCACTCCCCCTGCTTGTGTTCCCTCGCTGGCTGTGTTTCTCTCTGTCAAATAAATAAAATCTTAAAACAACAACAACAACAACAACAAAAAACAACTCATAGAAAGCAAATGCAATCCTGAATTACACTAGAAAAAAAATCTACCTTTCTTCTAAAAATCTTAATAATTGTAACATATCAGTTTTAGTCATTTTTTTGACCTTTTCCTTTATTTATATTCACCTGGAGATTTGTTCTTTTTTTTTATTCTTTTGTCTTGCCTTGTTTGTTTTATTTCAAGCATGGTTTAACTTTTCACTGGAGCAAGAGCCTAAAAAGGTCAGAGTAAGAAGAGAATAATTACCTTTGTGACAACTGTCAGTTATAAGATAGAATATGTTATTTCCCAAATAATGTTTAAAAACAGAATTGAAGAATTACTTTTGAATTTGATTCACTTTGACAAATCTCAGAAAAATTTTAAAGATTTGTCACTGTTTTTCTCCTATAGAAGAATGCTTCCTAAACTCAAAGAGACTAGCTCTTTGGAATACTCTCTGATTTTGAACTCTGTAGAAAACCACTTAGAAGGTATGGGGAGCCCTATGTTGAATCAGGCAGCTGGAGATCAGCTATTACCATAGCTTTGGTGGTAAGTATGGGAGGGGCTCTGGAAATGAGGTTTAAAATACCAGGTTGCCTCAAACAGTGGTTTAAGGACAAGAAAAATCCAGCTACATAGATTTTTCACCATTATTGTATAATTGTTAGGTACTTGGGAGGTTTTTTTCCTTTTCTTCCCTTTTTAGAGAAATAATACTCTTATTTTAGAGATAAAACAAGATATTTAGCTGGTCTTTGTGTTAGTTAGGCTTTAGGCTTTTATTAGGCTTTTACATTTTTTATTTTTTAAAATTTCTCACTGTGGTTTTCAGGTCTTATTCCTGAACTATATCTCTTTTGGTCTTGACTTTGTTTTCAGAAAAATAGCAGAGCTCAGCTTTTCATTTAATTGTAATAAAATACTGCCCTAAAGAAGAAGGAAATATGATTTTTTACTGGTTTATATAGAAAAGCATATAACTGTAATAATATTTTAACTATAGTTTGTATAGACCATACTCATTTAAACTCTATGCAAATCTTTGTTACTTCAGGGCAAACAAGCTACAAAACCATAATGTGTGGTGTAGTGAGCACACACCATAAATTTGATAATCATACTTGTGAATTCATCATATTTTATATAGGAGATCGCTGTAGCATTATGAATAGTAATGTGCAAATGACGTGAAAAATGTTGCCACATTCTTGAATGTTTAGTGATTTTAATGCCACTGTATTATTTCATTTTGTGCCAAGTTGCATTGATTGATAAGTGAAGATAGTAAAATAGCAGACATTTTATATTGGTTTTACTGTGTGGAGTTTCTGTAATTCCCCACGATTCCGGAATATTAAAATAAATACTTCTTTTGTGGGGTAGCAGGAAACATGCTGCCCAGACTACACGTTACGCAGTGAGTCCTGCCTCTACTGTTTAGAGAAATAGGAGTCGGAGGCTGTTTTAAGTGAAAGTGAAAAAAGGCATTTGTTTAGCCGCATGGCAACACAAATATTTCACTTAGTGAGAACTGACAATGCATCTCATTATGTGAGCCGGTGCCAGCTTGTAAAAAAATTCTGTTTAACTTTCCATATTAGTTAAAGGTGCCTGTGCTTAACTGTTTGAAGCCTAGCATCCAGGTTCCTTCCCGTCACCCTCATCCCCAACGCATAGTTTTTGTCTACCACGGTTTGTTTTTTAATCCCCAAGTAGTAGATAAGAGAGCGCCAAGGATATTGGGTGCATTGAATGTTATTAGGAATATGTGGGGAAACCTGCCAGATTGAAGTCGGCCTCAGGCTAAACATTGTAGTTTCTTCCCATTTCTCCTTTTCCGGATATACTTTCCTTAAGGCTAATTGTTATATTCTGCCTTGACAGTAGAAACATTGTATGGTACTTGTTTTAAGTTGACAGTTACCTTGTGGTGCTACCATTGCCTGAGTAGCACGTTCTCCAGATAATAATTCTTACTCTTTAATTCTCCAATCTCCTCTTACAACGAATGCATTTGGATCCTAGGCTATTTTTGCTTCTTGTAGCATTAGAAAGCAGAGGAAAATAAAATAATGATGACCATCATATCCCTTGTTTAAAAAAAATTATTTTATGGATTTTGATTTGAAGAAGGTAAAGAAGTACTTTCCATTTCAGAAGTGTTTGAGATACAGTGTTTTTGTTCTCATTGGCATGATCATTACCTCGTATGCATCAATTTCAATAGCTTTACCAGGATGTGGTGGTGTAAAGGGAGGGAAAAATACATTTTTAGATATCTGTGGCTGTATTATATAAATGAAAGATTCTCAGCACTCAGGAGCATAGGATGATGTGCAAGGACCAACTGGATGAGTATACTAGAAAATGCACATCCCCCCCCCCCCCATAATTTCATCATATTTTTTGAAGCTGTGGGATCGGGAATTTAAATTTGTTAAGAGAAAATTTCAAAATATTTTACCCAGTCAGAGAGTACTAGTTTCAGAATAAACAGAAGTAATTTAGAATGGGCAAAGCACTTTAAAATGATAAAAACTAAGAGAGTTAAAAGTGGGGATCACCAGGCTCACTGCCTGGTGGCGCATATTGAGGGCATGTATTGCATGGAACACTGGGTGTGGGGTATAAACAATGAATCTTGGAACACTGAAAAATAAAAAAATAAAAAAAAAGCGGGGATCACTTTGCATGAAAAGCTTGGAAACAAATTCAAATTATTAACAATTCTTCTGTACTAATTAATATCTACATAAGGTTTAGGAGATTGAACTTCGTGGGTATATCTACATTTCTCTCATAAAAGTAATTGGAGCATTTAACTTTTTAAGAAAAAGAAATAGATTCAGATATAAGAATTAAAAATCTCTTCTAAAATGAATTCCCTTTTTTCCAAATTAAGTTGCTAGAAATTTGTAGTAAAATCTTTCCCTCTTTTTCCCTCCTCTACTACATTCTGGTCCTTCTTGTATTCCATCTCTTTCTATTTTTAGTGTAGATAGACTTTGGTCCTCTGGGAAATGAGAATCCTTCTAAATACTAAAAACTGGCATCATCTGTCAGGCAGAAGCCTGAACTGGCTGAGGATCATAAATGCCTGCCAAGGATTTTTCTGACCTCTTTACTTCTTACTACCCCCATAGTAGTTGTGGATTTTTGCTGAATTAGTCACATTCTAGCCCTGTGTCTGGGCTTTTTAGATAGAAAACACAGTATGCCATCAGTTGATGGGATGGGCCAGGGGTGGGGGTGTTCTATAAGGCAATGCAGTTACAGTCTGCATGGAACCCAAAGTAAGTATTTTTTCCATTAGCTTTCTCATCAATTAGATAGTCATGGTTAGCCTCAAAGGGCTAATATATGGATGTTTTAAAGAACATATTTGGATTTTTCAGTTCTGCATGTTATTGCTTAGTTCTTTCTTATAAAAAGCAGCTCACTTCCTCTCTTCGAGCAGAACAATGCTTCAACTTTCCCAGCAAGTCCTGTTTGAGGGTCAGTTAATGGATCTAGTATCAAGAGCACAAATATGAAGCTTCAAATTTACCAAATAGTTCTGATTCCTCATTCTATGGTTCAGAGTAAGAGGTAGAAGCATCTTTTTCTTCATGTTTCTCACCCGGCCCATCCAATTACTAGCTCAGATTTAAAATACTTGGCATCCGCCTTATAGGACACTATATGATATACTGTCACAAATTCTATAGCTTCCAACATGGAATAAAACTTCTGTTTCCTTGCACTTGCGATGCATGGAAGATAGTAAACATCCAATAAATATTTGTTGAGTGAATAATGGAGTGGATGAGTGAGAATATAGGAAATGTTGACAAGAGGACAGTATATAAAGTTCTTGAAGGATGTGATTGGGAATGATTTAGTGTTGTGGACACTTGAACTCAAATTCTGAGATTAACTGGTAAACCTGTTGGAATGAGGAGTCCTTAATTAAAAAAAAAATTGGACAAATTAACTTTCTATCTTTAGCCATCTTCCTCCCACCAGGAATTGTCAGGTGGCAATCAGGTTCCCAAGTTTGATATTTTGAAGGCAGTGGGATCCTCTAAAATGTCATCCTTGGAAAACTGCCTAGGATTCAGAATAAGTTACTGTTATAGTACCAGGGACACTAGATGACATCTTAGAAATTTCTGTACCTATCTGTAGTTTCACATTTCCTTTGCAAATAAGAATGCTAGAAACATGAGGCTGCCCAGTGGGGAAAGTTGGCTTGTCATGCTATAAGAATTTTGGCAGAAGAGTCTCTATTTGGACATGCATTTTCTTTTTTTATGTTTCAAGTTTTTATTTAAATTCAAATTAGTTAGCATACAGTATAATATTAGTTTCAGGTGTGGGATTTAGTGATTTAACATATACAAACCACAGTGCTCATCACAAGTGCCCTCTTTAATCCCCATCACCTATTTAATCCATTCCCCCACCCACTTACCCTCTGGTGACCATCAGTTTGTTCTCTATAGTTGAGAGTCCATTTCTTGGTTTGCTCTTTCTGTCTCCCCACCCCCTTTGCTCATTTGTTTTGTTTTTTAAATTTCATATATGAGTGAAATCACATGGTATTTGTCCTCTGACTGACTTCTTTCGCTTAGCATAATGCACTCTAGCTCCATCCACATTGTAGCAAATGGCCAGATTTCATTCTTCATTCATTTCATTGCTGGCTGAGTACACACAGATATCACCATATCTCCTTGATCCATTTGTTAGTTGATACCATCATATCTCCTTGATCCATTTGTTAATTGATGCACATTTGGGCTCTTTCCATAATTTGGCTATTGTTGATAATTCTGCTATAAACATTGGGGGCATGCATCCCTTCAAATTAGTATTTTTGTATCTTGGGGTAAATATCTAGTAGTGCACTTGCCGAGTCATAGGGTAGTTCTATTTTTAACTTTTTGAGGTTCCTCCATATTATTTTCCAGAGTGGCTGCAACAGCTTTTATTCCCATGAACAGTGTTAAGTTCTCCACATCCTCGCCAACACCTGTTATTTCCTGTGTTGTTAATTTTAGCCATTGTGACAGGTGTGAGGTGATATCTCATTATAGTTTTGATTTGTATTTCCCTGATGGTGAGTGATGTTGAGCATCTTTTTATGTGTTTGTTTGCCATCTGTATGGACATGTATTTTCTTTCTATTCAAGTTTGATTTGATTATGAATTACTACAGGTCTGCATTTGATTCTAAATGTGAAGGTAGATTTTTCCAGCTGATCAGGGTATACCTGGGAGTTCAGATTGTCTCTAGTTCTACTTTACCCTACTGTGGTGCTAACACCTTGTGGGGAAGCTTTGCCATCGTGTTCATTGTACAGAGATAGGTAGGCTAATGGAGTGAGTGTATATTCTTTAAATAGCTTCATATTGGGAAAAAATCCCTTGAGGATCCATGTATGCTAAATGTTATGCTAAATATTTAAATTTGAGGAACAATCTCCAAATCCTACTAGTATTCTTCAAGCCTTTTTACTCTTTTAACCCAGACATTGATATAGTCAGGAGACATTATTTTCTCCTAGGTTCTCCTTACTATTATTTTGCCCAATGCCATGCCATTTGGACTGCCAGATATTCTTAAGGTTTGCAGATATCTCTCATGATCAATCATTTATTCTGCTTGTGTAGCTAATGGTGTATTTGTGCAAATGGTATATATTTTGTATGTTGGCCAGAAGAAGACAAAAGTCCAGTTGTTTTTATGGTGAAGAGATACAGATTTTTTGTGCCCAATTCAGCAGGTAATTTACATGTCTAGCCTCTAAAACATTAAAATATACATATACATTATGTGTGGGAGGCTTACTTCATATTTTGTTGCTCATTTGCTAAAATATAAATAATAAAAAATTTATAATAAATAAATATAAATAAAAAAATTAAGAATGGGTGTCTTTGGCTTGTGATGCCCAATGCAGGTAGTATATGAAGTGCCATATTCTTTAACATTATGAATATGATAACTGCCATTCTAGCATGCATTATTTATAACTCTCAGAATCTTCTAATTTTGAATAACACTATATATTTAAAATGTAGGATTTAAAAAAAATAGGTTGTATGAATGGGATATATTCATCTAAAATCCTGTATATACTTTTGAACTGATTAGTACAGAAGCAGTTTGTGTTTTTCTATTTCATACCATTCCTTTTACTTAGAATATTTCTGATAAACATTTTTACTTGTGGGATTTCTATTCATCTTTCAAGTCCCAGCTCCTAGTAGTCTTCTCTTGTCTCACTTCATCTGAACTTCCATAGTATTTTCTATTTCTCTTTTTGTGCTTGTCATAATTTGTCATCTTTTTGTAGTTCCTGTGAATCCTCCTTTTTGTTAGCTTCTGATCAAAGTTTTTTTTTTTTTTAAGACAGGTATATTAAATCAAGTCCATCTGAAATAACTTCTATAACCATATAGTACCTACTTTTCCATAAACACTGAATATATAATTATTGAGTTAATTAAAATTTTTGAAAGCCTCCACACTCAGTTCCTTTCATAATTTACCAAATTTGCATTGCTTTTCTTAAATTTGGTTTTTCTATATGTGTTGATTGCATTTACTGTTTTCATATTATCCTGAGAGTTCAGGAAGAAGTAGTTTCTTGAATTTGCAGGTGAGTTGAATACAATGTCTTTTAAAAACATGAAGTGATTTTTATTGTGTGTCCCTGAACAAAATCTGGAGTTTGTGACTGGGGAGTAAAGAACCCATTGATTGACATATCACCCTCACCATTACTTCTCCTGTTCCTTCTGTCCCTCTTGCCAATCATGATCTTAGAGTGAGGTCTATGCTATACTTCTCGATACTGTCTCTAACAGTAGTTTGCTCGTAGTTTGTCCTCTAAACATATGCATAAAATGAATGCATGAATGAATTTGACATCAATGAATATTGCTTTGATGCCTCATCCACTCTTTCCATTGATGGCTTTTCCACTCTCCGCAGGCTTTCTTTGCATTTGTGTTCTATTCTCGCATATAAAATCTTTCTTTTTTTTTTTTTTTTTAAAGATTTTATTTATTTGACAGAGAGAAACACAGCCAGAGAGGGAACACAAGCAAGGGGAGTGAGAGAGGGAGAAGCAGGCTTCCCGCTAAGCAGGGAGCCTCATGTGGGACTCGATCCCGTGTCTCCGGGATCATGACCTGAGCCGAAGGCAGTCGCTTAACCAACTGAGCCACCCAGGCGCCCCTAAAATCTTTCTTTCAAGAAAGCATTTGATGGTTATATTCAACCCAAGACAAAGCTTAATATGTTCTTCTTTTGTGGCATATGAATTTATTTATTTATTTATTTTTAACGAGTTTATTTATTTGATAGAGAGAGCGAGCACACAAGTAGGCAGAGCCACAGGCAGAGGGAGAGGGAGAAGCAGGGTCTCCACTGAGCAGGGAGCCTAATGTGGGGCTTGATCCCAGGACCCTGGGATCATGACCTGAGTCTAAGGCAGCCGCTTAACTGACTGAGCCTCCCAGGTGCCCCTGTGGCATATGAATTTAAAATGTAGAAGTCCTTTCAAATAAAAATTAAGATAAGTGAATTAAGATATGTGAAATCTTCATTCAAAATAAAGGTGTTAGTTTTCCTGACATCATTGAGAAACATGTTTATAGCCAGGCTCCAAAGCAGTTTTGATAGTGCTTAGTAGTGCTTAGGGGCCCCTGAAGACATTTCCAGGGAAAGTAGCTTGACGATAGGCTACTTTGTAAGTGTTTTAAGGATTTTAAACTTACCAGTGGCTAAGGATAGAAAAAAGAATAGAAAGCGTACCTGGGGATAGCTGGCCCTGATGGAAGGCCATGGAACTAAAGTATCAAAAGAAAAAAATTATTTGTCTTCACTTACCTTAAGAATGACTAGATTCATAGTTTTTGTTCCTCTTTTGGGACTATTAGAAACAGTTCAAACAATTCTTTGCTGTGCAACTCTTACTACCATGTAGAGTTTGCGATTGTTATTACTGTCTTTTTTGAAGTTACTTCACTCTAATAATTATTGGAAAAAGAAGCTCATGAATTATAGGTACATACAGTTTACTATATTCCCTTCTCAGCATTTTTTTTCGAGTAAAAGTGCCTTGATTTTTTTTTTTTT
Organism: Spilogale gracilis; assembly: GCA_004023965.1. Taxonomy (NCBI): domain Eukaryota; kingdom Metazoa; phylum Chordata; class Mammalia; order Carnivora; family Mephitidae; genus Spilogale; species Spilogale gracilis. The sequence goes on from PITA01002234.1 coordinate 31,646, forward strand.
TGAGAACAATGCTTCTTTTGGTAAATGTGGTGGGAGTAGAGCTGCCATTACCCTCCCAAGTCAGAGAACGGGCATTCCATATGCCTCGTCATATTGATTGATTAGGAAATAAACACGTTATCCATGCCTGGCCAATGAGACTTAATCCTGGGATCTTTGCTGGGAATTAATGGGAAAGAAGCCCTGCCTTTTTACTGTCATTGCTAACCTGGAGTTAGATGATAAGGTGACTATCTTTGCCCCTGAAGTGGGAGAACCTGCCTGAGAGATGGAAAGAGGCCAATTCCTGATTACATCATTTTAACACTGAGTCCAGCTATGTCAGAAGCCAGACTTTGCAGTTATGTTGAGCCAAGAATTTTTTTTTAAATAAAGCTACTTTGAGTTAACTTTTTATCACAACTAAAAGTGTTCTTATGACTATAACCAGGATTGTACAACCGATCACATAACTGATAAGGTGGATGGATATATGTGATTTGGAGAAATGTTTTCAATATCCACTGACTTACACCAGTAATGAAATGTATTTATTTCACTTTACTTTCCATGAGTGCAAAGGAGTGGGGGTGATATGATGAAGGTCGTTATACTTCCTATTGAAATAATTAGTATTGTTAAAGAATAAAATGCAAATGAGATGATATACAAATGAAAAAACAAAAAGCAGAATCAGATATATAAATATAGAGAACAAACCGATGGTTGCTGGAGGACAAAGAGTAGGGGGAATGGATAAAATGAATGAAGGGGAGTGGGAGATACAGGCTTCCAGTTATGGAATGAGTAAGTCACAGGAGTAAAAGGCATGGCATGAAGAATATATAGTCAACGGTATTGTAATAGAGTTGTATGGTGACAGATGGTGGCTATACTTGTGCTGAGTATAGCATAATGTATAGAGTTGTTGAGTCACTATATTGTACACCTGAAATGTAACATTGGGTGTCAACTATGCTCAAAATAATAGAGAAAAATTAAAAAAAAGAAAATAGAACAGGTTTATGGATTTTTTTCCTGGGTTAAAAAATACAGTTTTGGGGGCACCTCAGTGGCTCGTTCAGTTGAGCATCTGACTCTGAGATTCAGGTCATGATCTCAGGTCATGAGATTGAGTCCCGGCATCAGGTTCCACACTCAGCATAGAGTCTGCTTGAGATTCTCTCCCACCCCTTCTGCCCCTCCCTCTGTTCATGTGCATGTGCACTCTCTCTCTAACATAAATAAAATCTTTAAAAAGTAAATATATAGTTTTCCTTCTTTCTAAATCAAATAAGTTGAAATTTGCTTATATTTTTAATATTCACTTATCTATTACAGTTTGATATTTTTGTTATATGTACAGCTTGGACAGGAACAGGAGAGAGTACTTTACTTATGTTCTGAAGAAATACATTCTGCTTGTGAAATTTTTATGTTAATTCTATTAATATATAATTCTAAACTTAAGATCAACTTTAATGGATTTACCTCAAATTAGAGATCTTCTCACTAGCTTGGAAAACAAAATGGAAATTGATATTGTAATACAAATTTTGCTATTTTCCTAGAAAAATAACTGGAATTTTGATGAAAATTTATTCTCCAAATCTAGTTATGCAAGTTCTAAAAGGATAATGTTTTTAATTTATATGTGCCTTTTAGGAGAACTCCATCTTATCTGTCTTTTCACATTGTTTGATATATGTATGTAAAATATGTATGTAAAGACTAGGCTGATACCCGATCATCTCTCAAGCATTACTGAATCATTTTATAATAAGATTTTATCTCTTAAAATCTCTTTAAAAACCCTAACATTAAAATAATATCCCAGATTTTCTTGCTTTTCCTCCACAATTCAAGGATGTATATTCTCAGTCAAATTTAGTCTTTTTACTTGGCAAACCTTAAGTGACAAGGTCTTAAGTTGACACTGTTTTCTCCCTAATTCTTATAGATTATAGGTATGTTCCTCAGATCTATGAGCTTCAGATCTAAGTCCCCTGAGTGTTTTTGTTCTCATAAGGAAATGATCATGTTCAGAGTTTGGGGTGCTGACTAGTCCATGAGACCCAGGTCTCCATTAGAATCATTGTAACATCAAGTCAAAGTTACAGAAGACTTAACCTTTAAGAGTCCATGCAGATTACAGCACATTTGGAATGGCATGTACACTTAGTTATATGGGTGGAATTTCTCAGAGGTAGTGGATTTTGAAGCTTTATTATCTACCGTTAAGCAGGATTTCCCCTTTCCTCAAATGACCCCAAGTGTGTGACCCAAATACAGTTTAAAATGTAAAATTGCTAGAAGAAATTTCCTTTTTCTTCTCCTTCTCCTTTTTCTCCTTCTCCTCCTCCTCCTCCTCTTTTTCTTCTTCTTCTTCTCCTTCTCTTCCTCCTCCTCCTCCTCCTCCTCCTCCTCTTGCTCCTGCTCCTGCTCCTCGTCCTCCTCCTCCTTCTCCTCCTCCTCCTTCTTTTCCTCCTCCTCCTCCTAGATTTACCCATTTATTTGAGAGGTGGGAGAGGGAGAGAGAATTCCAAGCAAACTCCACACTGACACAGCAGGGCTCAATCTCATGACCCTGAGATCATGACCTGAGACTGAGCCCAAACTAGGAGTCAGACATTTAATCAACTGAGCCTCCCAGGTGCCCTGGAGAACAGCATTTTTTTTTTTTACCCAAGAAAAATATTTCATAAACATGTTATGTTTTCTCCCTTTCTTTAAAAAATTTTCCGGTGTCCCAGAACTTGCTTCTGATAGTCCTTCCTTTCTTCTTCTTATAACCCTTCTATATGGTGATCTCTCTATTTGGTCTTCTCACTATCTATTTATAGCTACTTACAGGACAGTATCCCAGTCACATAGACCTTTATTATTGTTGTTGTTGTTTTTAAATTTTTTATTACATTTATATTAAAACTCTGGGAACAAAGATGAAATTTCACACAGAATTCACAATATGTCATCTGTTTTCACTTTTACCTGCTTATTTCTAGTCCTTGTCCATTTTTTAAAAATTTTCACATAACTGTAATTAGAGCATAGATGTCATTGTGTACTTTTTGGTTTTCATTTGATGTTATATAATAAACATTTCCTACCACAAAGAGCTTGCTATGGCCCAAAAGCCCTTCTGTGTTTTTCTTTGGAAAGAGCTGTCATTTGGGTCTTATTTTGGATAGTCTTCCTCCTGATCTTGAGATATTCCATTTATAATTAGCCTGAAGGTCTTATTGAGGGAAGAGATAGTTTCTGTATTTCATGGGAATGCATCTTAACATTTACCAAAGACTATGAAGTTTTCTGTAGGTTTTTTTTTCTACATCTCTTACATCTGTTGAGAAGTTTATAGCATTTTTCTTCTTTTCTTCTGTGAATAGGGCATTATTGGCAGATTTTCTGAACCATCTAGTGTTACTGAGATAAAACTGACTTGTTTTTGATGGATTTTCATTTTTACTGTAGAATTAATTAATATTTAAAGGATTTTTAAATTCTGTTTATAAATGAGATTAGCCTATGATTTTCACTTTTTATGGTATGCTTATTTTGCTTTGGAATCAAGGATATTTAGCCTTAAAAGTGATTTGGGAGTCATATACATTTTAGTGTGAGAGGAACTCATACTATTGTACTTCTTCTAGAGGCACTAAGTTTAAACTCTAACTAGGAGGAAAAATATTTTTATTTGTAAAGGATTTTTGAAACATTGACCTAAGGTGGAATTTTTGTTTTGTTTTGTTTTGTTTTAAATTTTGGCAGTGGGAAGGATGGGGGAGGAAGATGTGGATAGAAAAAAATATTAGTAAAGTGTGGAGGTTGCTTTTATTAGTCACTGTCATGCCGTGTCATTATTTTGGTGTTTATCTTTGAATATTTTTTGGCAGACCTGTGATATGATCAGTTGGGATTAAGAGGAGCGTAGTTTGATGACATTCATCAGGGAAGGTACTGGTTACTAGAGAGACCATTAACTGAACTTTGAAAAAGGTTCCTGAACTAAAGTTGGAGCTACACATGATCTGAAATTTGAATGCATTCTAATTAGTCTGCTTCTGTTCCTAATGCCCTTGAAAGGTACAAGGATAGAGCTTCTCAAAATTTTCCCATTGGTTGCATTAAGCCATTTATGACATCATTCTTCCTCCAAGATTCTCCTGGAAGTTAATTTTAGTCAAGTTTTTTATGTCTATAAAAAATCTGGGGAGTAGGTATGAGTCCATATGTAATTTGGCCTATGTTTATTTCATTTCATTTTATAAAAAATAGTTCACAAATGTTAAGAACTCTTTAAGTTTGGCCTTTCTGGGTACCTGATATGACTACTCATGAAATTTCTTACAAAAGAGGTGCTGACTTTTTTCTGTTCTTACAGTTCTAAAGGTATCACAATTTAATCAACACAATTTTTTGAGTACCTACTATGCACCAGGTACCAAATATTCAAAGGTGATTGTTCTTAAGAAGTTCAAGCTTTCTTTTTTCATCCTTGTTCTCTGAAAGCCTTTCCTGATATCCAGGTGCTTTTGTTTCTCTTTCTTTTTTGCCTCTCTGTCAAAGCAAAGAGACTTTTAAAGGAAAATTTGAGTTAAATCTAAGCTGCTTCTATTGAGAAGAATTAGTACAGCTATCTGAACATGGGCCTATTGTTTGTTTAGAACCTAGTGTTAATGAGGGCACAATGCTTGTCTTGATTCTTATATGGACCTATTAGCTTTGCTGTGTTCCGTGGTTTTGGATCACTGATCTAATGATTGATACTTGCTAAAGACCAGGTGAGATGATTTGGTTGATCAAAACATTAGAAAACCAGTGCAAATTGCATTCTTGCCAGGTATCATTCTTGCTTATAAAAGGTGAACAATAACTTAGGACTTCACTTTAAAACAAATTATTACTGAAGTTAGTTGTAAAGGGATAGTAGAAAGTAAAACGAACTTAAAAACCATATTATTATGTGGTTTTGTTGTTGTTGTTGTTGTTGTTGTTGTTGTTGTTCTCCGTTACTTCTTAAGATAGTTTTCTCTATGCCATTTAGTTTCCTTTTTAATATCTTTGGATGCAGGATTGAGCTTTGCTGGCCTTTCTTTCTTGTTCTTCGGGTGTTAGTGCCAGCTTTGGCAGCCCTCATTGTCAGTGCTGGCTCAAATGAAGGAATGGCTGAAGGCTCCTTTTGGAGACCCACTTCACTGGTTGTTTTAATTGCTCACAGGGTTAATTGTTGAGTGGTGCTATATAGAGTAAGTATTTCCTTTGCCACAGGGTTTAGGAATTCTGCCCAGCAATCAATCCGACTCCTGCTGGATGAGTATATCTGAGTGGAAAGGCGGGTAGCTGGCTCTAGGTATATCCCTAAAACCATGTGTAGGGCCTCTGTCAGATTAACTCTTTAAAATTCATGCAGCGGTGATGAGTACTTTCTTCATTGATCTTCTGTTCCATATGGCCCCAAACAGAGAAGTGTGTAGAGTTTAAAATTAGGACACCCTTTATCATATAGCCCTGTGAGGCCAACATTTCTTTGTTTTTCTTTTTCACTGTCAGAGATATTGGAAGAACAACAGAGATTTGAGTGATAAGGGCTTAACAATTTTTTTTTAAACACTGCTATTTCATCTGACTGTAATATACTGTTTGCTGGTATTCTGTGGTATAGAACTGTTGATACTTTCTGAGATATAGTGATGAAATTTTGGACCCAGCATCCATTTGATGTTTCCTCAAGCTTAGCTGCTTCTGTAGGTGGAAGGGAGCCTTCTGAAACTCAAAGTTTGTAGTTTTGAAGCCTTTTATCAAGAAATAACTGATTCACAAGAGGTCAGTAAGCCAAAATATTTTAGTATATGTGCTGCTGAAGTGAGCACTCAGTAAGCCAAAATAAATGGTGAATAAATATGAATGGGTCATATTTCAGAATTAGCTTTATGGTTGCAGTTTTTATATTGGATATCAATAGAGATGGGGGCATGGAGTTGTTTGTTAACTGCTTTTTAAAAAATCTTTTGTCACTTATTAAAATAAAAATGGTATCAGTTTTGAGTAGTTATCTAGACTCCATTATTATAATAGAACAAAACAGAAACTTCTTCTGAAGAACTTTGGGAATCCTCAAAATGACCTTGACCTCTTTACTAAGATTTTTAAAGGCCCCAGTTTTTCTTCTTCCTTCCTTGTATCCATGACCTTTTGCATGAAACTTTACAGCGCCCTTCCATTTTAGAAGGGTATTCTGTCTCACCTCTTGACTCTGGGATCCATAATTTAACTTGCTTTGGCCAATGGGATGTTGGCAAATGTGATACAGGTAGAGGCTTGTAAAAGCACTTGTGCATTTCTGTTCATATTCTCGCTCTTTGCTGTCACCATGAGAAGAACAAGCCTGGGTTAGTCTGCTAGAAGATGAAACATATGGAGCAAAGTTGAATTACCCTCGTTGTCCCAGCCAAGGCCATCCCAGATCAGCCAAAAACCAACCAATCAATGACATGTAGGTGAGCTCAGCTAAAAGCAGAAGAAATGCCCAACTGACCTACAAACACATGAGCTAAATAAATGCTGGTTGTTTTAAGTCACTGAGTTTTGGGGTGGTTGAACCTGTAGCATTTTTGTGGCCATAGATAATTGATACAACCCTAGTTAACCTCTTTTCAAAAAGATTCAACTGGGTAAATATCTCAGATGACCACCCAGTGATTTCTTGCTGTTTCAATGACAACATATGTTTCATAATGATTTCAAGAAATTTCTAGAGCTAACCTCTCAGTGATACTTGTGTGAGACTTGATTTAAAATGAAATGTTTTCCTTGTGGGTTGATTTTAGGAACTCTGGGGATATCTCCACCCAGTCTATATTTTCAACTCATGTATGTTAGAGTTACAGGGCACAGAGTCATTCAGTCCACAGAAAAAGATAAGGCAAAGAATGAAAGTGGTGCAAGTAATTAAGTTAAATTCATGTGGCAAGAAACACAAAAGCCAATATGTCCTTTGTCAACAGCAAATTTTGAATGGGAAGAAGAGGTAGTAAACAGTGGAGTCAGTAAAATGGAAAAAAAATGAGGCTCAAAAAAGGGAAACTGAATTTACATTACACCATTTAAAAACAACAGAGTGTAAAAATGAATATTGTGAGTGAAGACTGAACTTTCAAATCTTAACTCCATTTATACTTTAGAAGTTCAACTTACCAAAGTGTGGGGGGTTGTTGGTTGAAGGAGGCAAAGAGGAAGTTTTGTTAGGGGCCTGGTGCTTTAATTCTTTCTTTGTGCTTTGACATCAAATAACTGTTGTCTTTTTTGCTTTCAGACTCTCTATTGCTATTTCACTCACTTTCTTTTTTGGTAGAGAGAAGTCTGCTTTTTAGTAAGTATATAATAAGTGGAGGGCTGAGAATCATAGTCCCTGGACAGGGGGAGGGCGTTACTGATCAGTAGGCAGAGAAGAGGTGCTGGATAGGGGAACCTGTAGTTGGTTAATTCATCGTATTACTTGGAAAGGTCCTTATTATTTTGCATAGCAGTGTGGTCACCTGGCGGTAGGTCATTAGCATTTTAGTCTTCTTTTCCTCACAACAATGCACAACATGCTAATTAGAGGATTCTGAAAGCTAAGTAACCTGTTTTAAAACCAGACATTTTAATTTGCAGCTTTAATGGCTGTTTTTATAATAACTGGCTTTATTGGGGGTAAAAGCACTTCTCATGTTCCACTAGCAAGGCAGAGTATAACAGAAGCTGACAAAATTAAAAACCTCATAATGCGACCTTTGCCTGGGATAAAAGGCTGTTTCATAACAATTTCCTTTTGTTCTTTGTTTAAGCCATTACTCTAAAAGGAGCCTTCGATTAATCTAAGTAAATGCATCATTACAGTACTAATCCATGTCCTTCTGTCAGTGTCTGTTTTAATTAAATAAGAAATGCTAGCAGAAAGATATCACGCACAAAGCTGTGATTGGAGAAGGGAGCCCTGGCTGATCAGAGAAAGATTAAAAAGGGCTTTACTGTTTTGTCCATTTGCATAGCTCCAGATGCCACAGTGTTTCAGGTTGAAAGAAAACTTACAAAAGAGTTTAACACATTTCACTCTTATAGATTTAAAATAATGGGATTTACCAATGAAATTCTAATCATCCAATTTATCACATGTTAGACATTCCAAAGCAAGGAACAGAGTAGCTTGGGGCGTGTCTTTTAAACCTTTTATGCAATGTTGTGTTGTATCTGTGAAAACATACCTGCCAGATTTGCATGTGTTTTCTCTGATTTTGGGTGACATGGATAGTGAAATCTGGTTGTGGATATACAATGTGATTTTTTTCCTTTTTGAAGTACCTTGCAACTTCTAGTTTAGCTAAGTTTTTTTTTTTTTTTTCCAAATAGCTTTCTAGTGATAATATGTTAAAGTTTAGGTGCTTAATTGGTTGTTAACAATGAAAAGTACATTTGATAAATGCTTATAAAATGAATGTATCTAGTTAATATCACTGCACTGATACAGGGAAACTCTTCTTAGCAGTGGAGTTACAGAATTCCCATGGTGAGGGCTTTCTCCATATAGGAGCCATTATTTGACGTAATGAAAAGAGAAAGTGTGCAACAGTGAGATTGTTAATTAATTTAGCCTAACAAGATGAAGATAAATGAAGCAAAGCACAGATTGAATGAAGCAAGAGGTCTTATTTACAATTTAATACATTTTTATATAATGCAGATTTCACTTGATAAAAAGAAAAACAACAAACAGAACCCCACCCCAGAATCCCTCCTAACAAAAAAGTACACTCCCTCCCACCACAGTTCAACACTAAAATCCACCTGACTTTACAGAAAACATGTACTGTGGCTCCATAGAGAAGACACTTTTACAATGTGTAAACAGTGCTTTTCTACTGCTAAGAATCCTATACTAGTTAATATTTAACTTTCGTATTTTATTATTCTTGCAATAGAGTGGGGATGAACATAAGAATAATTATCTGGAAACCTTTGAGTTTTTTGTTCTCCAGGTTATCCTGAGACATCTTGCTTCAGTTATTTAATAACCATTTTATTTTAATTCCTTTTAAGCAAAGGAAAGAAGCTCAGAAGTGAGAAAAGAAAAAAAAGAAAGAAAAAGAGCTGTGAGCCTTTTTACATGTGCTTGAATCTGAAGCAATTGTGCAGAATTCTTAAATTAGCATTATTTTTAAAAGTCTCCCTTTCAGAGATTAATGAGCTTTATCCAGCATTTGACCTTTTATCATTCTTGTTTTCTGCTCAGAAGTACTTCCTTCCTTCCTACAGTAGCTAGAAAAGACGGTCTCTTATCTTATGTTACTGTAGGCAGTGGTAACAGGGCTCTCTACAAATGGTGTTATTATGGTCACTATGTTTTTATCTCAGGGGTCACGAACAAATCCATGCAACTGCTTCTAAGGATTTCAATAAATAGGACTTTTTATCCAGACAATCGCCTTTTATGTTACTTTTAAACAAAACTACTAGTCCATCAAGAGTTTCAAAAGAAAACAATTCTCCAGAGTGCCGGTATGGCCGCACAGACCAATCATCATGGCACCCATTCTCCAGTCCTTTATTTTTCAAGTCCACAACAATAGGTTGTTGATTCAATGGACAAGACCAGAACAATTAAGTTCTCTGTTTAGCAGCAGTGCAGCATTTTAATGCCCTTCTCTAATAATGGTCTCATTATTGTTATTCTAAGACTGGGCCTCAGGAGGAGGAATATTTGCTGGAGGTACGTCATTATTTTGCAAATTTCGATTAGCTCATCATGTTGTCTGTAGTGTGAAAATCGTAGCTAATTAGGGCAGCCAGTTAGACTACCAGCTTTTGAGCTTATGAGTTAAAAGGTAGCATACTTGATAGGCCAGTGATGTGAAAAAGGTGGTAAAAAGGAGGATTAGAGCAGTTGCCTTAGTAACTCCAACTTCCATCTGTGAGGGAACAATGGACTTGTGTTTCTCCCCCACCTTGGTGTAAAAATTGGTTTTGTTTTGAAAGGACAGGGTTCTTTTTATGACAATCTGGAATTCAGCCCAACTGAGTGTAGTTTTAGTTGTTAGGAGAGACCACTGGGGATAGGAAAGATGAAAGGTCATGGTGAGCTTCAAGGACATGAAAGGTTGTTGTCTCATGTAACAATGGTAGATTGTTTTTTTCTAATATTTCTAGCCAGCCCCAAAGTCAGGTGATGGAACAAATACCTACAGTTTAGTCAGGTGAAACAGGAGGGGGCAGGGCAAGGAAAGGAGAAAAATGGGGTAAGAGAGAGTTTGTATTTTGTTTAAAAAAATAAAAAGGTAAATTCAATTTGCTTTTATTAAACAAAGTGATATTTCTTTGTCACCATCTCTGAGATTCCAGTGTGCTTTGGATGGTTTGCCTCTGTGGGCCATCACATCTCTGGGAAGCTCTCCAATGTGTTAGGAAATGTGATTTAAGCTTTCTTCCTGAACTCCCAGGAGGACCAGTGATGTGATACTTAACAATAAATTTAGTTGTTGTAGCTTTCTCACATTATTGGTGTTCTTAAAAGGTTTTCCTTCAAATGCACACTGAATAAAATGAATGATAAATATGAAAGAAATTTGTTTCACCACTCTACAGGATTTTATCATAAATTCTATAACTTCCATCACAGAAAGTTTACAGGAAACTGTTTAGATGTTGCTGCAATAGCAACACAAATTTTTCTCTCTGTACATAAGAAAATGCTACCATTTTAAGAGCTATTGGGGTTTTATATTGCAAAGGAGGTGATAGGAAAGGATTAAACACAGTGTAATTTTATAAAAATCCTCAAAACCAAATCACCCTGTTTGGGTTTGAAATACTTTTATTTCAGCAAAATGCGTGGCTTCTGTTTTCCTTCCATATCAATATTAAAATACTTGGTTGTGGTTGTGTGTGTGTGTGTGTGTGTGTGTGTGTGTGTGTGTGCGCACGCGCGCGCGTGTTTCGTACCAGAGAGAGTATAGGAGCATTATCTTTTTAAGCAAAAGGATCATCTTTTGATGATCAAAGGAATCTTCATATTTCTTGTTCTCTGTTGTCCTCAAACAACCCCTGTATAATTCAAACTGGATTTGGTCCAGGAGATTGGGGAGATTTTCATTTTCTTTTAATCCCAGACCTTTGTTTTTACCTTTTCTAGCCAACTGTCTTTATTGTTATAGCGTTTCTTTTTGTCTTTTTTTTTTTTTTGAGAAGCTGTGTTTTTTAAATCTATTGTAGACTTGAAATAATAACATGAAACTCTGGAATTTAAGGACTTTTGAGATTATCTAGTCCAACTCTTATATTTGAAAAATAAGGAGAGACAAGAAAGTTGAAATGACTTGCCCAAGATAAATCAACAAGTTAGAGACAGACAAGTAGATGCTATTCGCTATTATTTATTTATTTACTTATTTTAAAGATTTTATTTATTTGTTTATTTGACAGAGAGAGACAGTGAGAGAAGGAACACAAGCAGGGGGAGTGGGAGAGGGAGAAACAGGTTTCCTGCTGATCAGGGACCCTGACTCAGGGTGGAATCCCAGAACCCTGGGATTATGACCTGAGCCAAAGGCAGATGCTTATCAGACTGAGCCACCCAGGTGCCTCATGCTGTGGTATTTAAATATAAACCTGGGGTTTATATTTGGCTCAGGTTACGATCCCCCGTTCAGTGGAGTCTGCTTCTCCCTCTCCCTCTGCCCCTCTACCCCTGCTACTGTGCTTCTCTCTCCCTCTCTCTCTGTCTCAAATCAATAAAATCTTAAAAAAAATAAAAAACTTGAAATCAAAGGAAGAATAAAGAAACATTATAGGAGCTATAGGAACGTGCCTTACTTGCTTACTGGTGATTTTAGTGGCTTTGGGGAGATAGAATAAAGCTAACATCTGGTGGGGGGGGGCTGGAATTCAGATCAGATTTTTATAATTATTAAAGGTTCTTTTTAAACAAAAGAAGCATTTTTTTCTGATGAAAAACCTCACACAAAACCACAGCATAACTGGGGAGAGATGTACTTAAGGTACTAGCATAGCATTCAGAATCTGCAGCATTTGTTGATCGAGACACATTGTGTGAGACACTTTCCATACACATTATTATAATTACAATAAGTTAACTATTCTGCTTTTTAGTTTTTGCATCTGTAGAAAGGTACTGATATTATCCAACTTTATTAAATGTTATTAGACATAAGAATCAGTATATGATTAAAAAATGTAATATACGCTTAACAGAATATTATGTGTCAATTTGTGCTTTATCCAAGTACTCACCCCAAGGCAAACATGAACCATAATATTTAGATGAATATAGAGGCTATAGTTCCTTTTTGGAATCATGCAGAATATATTTAGAAATTTTGGATTATATTTAAACATGGAGGAGAAAATAAAATAATCCATTATTTCGCCATATTATTTTGTAATAAAAAAGTTTACTCCGCAGTAACATTTTAGTATATTTCATTTCAGTATTTTATCTGTGTATGCATGAGAAGAAAGAACATGTCTAGCTTGCTTATTTCTCTCTCTCCAGTGCCCAGAACAGTGCATGGCTCATAGTAGGTACTTGAAAAATAGTTGAGTAAATGAAAAAGAAAAAATAAAAACTGGATCCTACTATAGCTCCATTTCTGTATTTAGAAAATTATTTTATTGTGTTTTTCCATGTTAGTAGTTTTTGAAAACATGATTTTTAATTACCATATTATATACCATCATATGGATGGATGTACTGTAATTTGTTTTAGCATTAAAGTGTCAATTTTTAACTTTCTCTTATAATATCAGAGTTATAATATGAAACTTTCACTAATATAAAATGAAAGAATAATATAATAGGAGATATAAATATGAAAGTTAAATAAGGATACCTTCCATGTATTATTAAAGTAGTAAAATTTAACAATTGGTGAAAAAAAACCTTTTATGATCATAGAATCACAAGAGATGTCATCACTTCCTTTGAGTCTTTTCTTAGATGTATTCTCAGGGAGATCTACCTTATCCACCCTACTTGAATTCACTTAATTAATTAATTTTTGATTGAAGTATAGTTGACATCTAATAGAATATTATTTTCAGGTGTGCAACATAGTGATTTGACCATTAATATACATTATGAAATGCTGACGCCTGATAAATGTAGTCACCATCTGTCACTATACAAAGCTATTATAATATTATTGAATATATTCTCTATGCTGTATTTTTCATCCCTGGGACTTATTTATTTTATAACTGGAAGTTATAATTCCCTTTACCTATTTCACCCATCTTCCCCCACCTCCCAGCCTGTCCTCTGGCAACCACCAGTTGGTTCTCTATAGTTATGGGTCCATTTCTCTTTTGTTGTTTTTACTGTGTTTGTTTGTATATTTGTTCATTTGTTTTGTTTTTTAGAGTCCACATACGAGTGAAATCATATGGTATTTGTGTCCAACTTATTTCACTTACCATAATACCTTCTGATTCATCCATGTTGTTGAGAATAGCAAGACTTCATTTTTTATAATGACTGAGTAATATCCCATTGTATTTATATCAATATCTTTATTCATTTATCTATGAATGGACATTTGGGTTGCTTCCATATCTTGGCTATTGTAAATAATGCTACCATAATATAGGGGTGCATATATCTTTTTGGATTAGTGTTTTTGTTTTCTTTGAGTAAATACCCTGAAGATTGACCACTCTATTTTAAAATTGCAACCTTCAGGTGTGCCTGGGTGGCTCAGTCGGTTAAGCATCCAACTCTTGATTTTGGCTCAAGTCATGATCTCAATTTTGTGAGATGAAGCCCTGCATTGGGCTCCATGCTGGGCATGGAGCGTGTTTAAGATTCTCTCTCCTTGTCCCTCTGCCTCTCCTCCCCCCACAAAAATTGCAACCCTCCACATATTCCTGATCTCCCTAATGCCATTCGGTTGATTTCCATAGCCTTCATAAACTTTTAACGTAATTTGTACATCTATTAAATTTATTGGCCAACTTTCCCTTATATTTCCTGGAATACAAGCTCTACATAGCAGAGAATTTTTGACTGCTTTAGTCACTCATATTCTCCAGTGTCTTGAACATTGCCCAGAACATAATAGGTACTCAACAGTATTTGTTAAATGCGTTTATTAAAACTTAAAAAGATGGAAAAAGATGGAAGTGTCTATTTTTTAAGTCAAGAATCAGTCCTTCTTTTCTTCACATGGATAACTTTCATCAACCAATTTGCATACCTGCTAAGGACTTCTGTCTTCTGAATGTTAATAAGTACATATTATCCAGTTAAACTAAATCATAACACTTGACTGAATCTTAGACTATGTCAGATACAGTCTAAATGTTTTGCAGCAAATGCTACAAGCTTTTACTGTGCAAAGTCACACTGAACTCTTGCTTTAGGGAGTTAGTTCTGGATAAGAAATCTCACCAGTGCCCATCCAAATGAACCCTTTCCTCATCTAAATGTCCTTCTGGTAAGATTCTTATGGTTTGTGTCTGACCTAGGCAAACTCAGGTTAACCTGATATTTACTTATATTTTGGGATAATTTAACCTTATTCTGCCTCAACTTATGGTGATCCTATTCCTGAAATTTTCCTAAGAAAGATATTTTACAAATTCCTATTTATTTTTTAAATGCATATGGTTTATATTTAAAAAATAATATTAAACAAAATAAAAGAATTATCACTTGATATTTTTGGGTAGTTTTGGGGTAGGCGTTAATTTATAATCTTTAAAGAATAGCAATTTACATAATTGTAATGATCTCTTACATTTATAAGGCATTTATAGTTTCAAAAATTTTTAACAAATAGGTACTTGTTTAATTATCAGAATAATCTGAGACACACAGGGCATGGTTTATTGTATCTATTGTGGGACTGAGGCACAAAACTGTTAAGAGGCTTAATCTATTTTACAAATCTAGGAAGTTGTAGAGGCCATAAGAAATCCAAGTCTTCAGAGTCCTACTAGTCCAGTGTTGTTTTTCTTTTACTTACTTAAACTTCTCTACACATAAATAATCATTATTTGGTTGACTTTTCCTAATAGGATCCATGAGAATATAAGCAAATGATCAGAATTATTATTATTTTTTTTTACTTTATTTTACCAGTGTACCATTCCAGTTCTCAAGGACTTCTTTAGCTTTCTTAGCTTTCCCTGGTTCATTTTTTCAAAGTTGTTATTTTTAATTTTTTTTTGAGCACAGTTGACATATAATGTGGCTTTAGTTTCAGGTATACACCATAGTGACTCAACAACTCTATACATTATCCTATATTCCACACAAATGTAGCTACCATTTGTTACCATACAACACTATTACAATACCATTGACTATATTCCTTATGCTATGTCTTTTATTCCCATGACTTATTCATTCCATAAGTGGTCCTATATCTCCCACTCCCCTTCATCTATTTTACCCATCCCCATGTCCCCCCATAGTAATTATCTTTTCCTTTATTCTGACTATGAACATGAACTTTTGTAACAGTTTGTGAAACCAATGGTGGCTAAGTCTGTCTTTTCATCTTGTAGCTAATTGTTCATTTCACAACTCTAGACCTGACTAGTTCTGTTCTCTTCCATCACAACAGGCATAGAGCAGACTGGTAGAGGTCCACTGGGATGGGAACAGCCTTGGAAGAAAGTGAAAATGGCAGGCAAAATGCATTAGCTTAAAGATTGGACAATGAACACAAACAAGTCCATTTATGCAGTGAGAGGCATAAAACAGGAGATTAAAGTGTTTTAGAAAGCAGTCAAAGCAAGAAAAGTCTGGGGCAAGTGGTACTTAGAGATTTAGGCAGCTAGACCACCATAAAGCCATAGACACCAAGTGTAATTAAAGGACAGGTTCCAGTTTCTGAATAGACTGAAAGTGAAAAATTACCATGACCATGTAATGCTCATGGTCTTAGATGGAGTAGCATATTTAGATACAGGAAAGCAAGGTAGAATCCTGATTATTAGAATCAAAGCAAAAGGTCAAGGTCAAACTAGCAGCACGAGTCTTTGATTTCATTCTGAGTCCCAAAGAATTGTGTTGAAGTCTCCTTAGGTGAGTTCAGAAATGGTCATAGAGCAGTAGCTCTCAAACTTTTAGTGTACGTAAGAATCACCTGGGGTGCTTCGCATTTCTGAGGTAGAGCCCAGATGTCTATATTATTAACAAGCACCCAGATTATTCTGATGCAAGTGTTTACAGATCACATTTTGAGAAAATTGCCATAACACCTGGGATGGCACTTACCGTAGGATAAGGGATCAAGTATTACAACTGTTAAGAGGGGAAGCAGCTAGTCATTGAAAATTAGACATTTTTACTAAGAGAAAAACGATCTCCTAGGCCAGTGCTGATTTGTATTTATCTGCATGTAAATAAAGCAGAAAACACAGGCTGATGTGCACTAGACTGGTATTGTAAGCCTCTTACATTTCTCTCTTCATGTATCTTGTTTCTTGTGTTTATGATCTGAGTGCTTTTGTAATATCCAACATAAAGATTTATACCTCTTAGTGTAAAAAAGTAAGGGTCATTGTTCTTTTGTGCCTAATCTGAACTGTCCCTGATTTTTATTTTCCATTTGTTATCTACATGATTGAATTTCACCCTTTTCTTCCTGCTTCATAAATTGATTAGCATGAGTTGGGCAGACTGCTGTAATGCTAAGGGTTAACCAGAAGAGAATTACAAATGAACTATCTAGAAAGTTGATTATTAAACCAGCTAGAGAAGAAATATCCTTTTACTTAGCAAGAATGAGTATCCAAAGAGCTGATAATATTGTTCAGGCAGTGAGGTGGAATGGCAGAGGTTGGTAAGTAAAACAAAACTTGGAATTAATCTTTTATATTCACTTTTTTAAATGCATGGAATGCTGATATATTTAAAGAGTTAAATCTAATATGAATTTACAAGTTGCCAGAACAAATCTAGAAAGTTCCAAATGTGTTTGTTAATGAAATCCCTACCTAGACTATCGGTAAAAGTTAACTGAAAAGTATTTACCTAAGTAGATAAATATATTTAATTTTGAATATTTATAAAAATACACGATTAGATTTGTGATTAAAAACAAGGAAGTGGAAATGGAAGAATGATTACTAAAACAATCTGAGTCCAAACCTCAAACTGAAGACTATCGGGTGGCAAACTTGTTTTTTCACAAGAGCAAATTCTTAGGGATGAAAATATAATTTAAAATATAGTATTCACATAAAGTTCAATGAGATACTTTCCAGACTTCTAGGTAACAAAAACTGTCATAAATTCTCTTATATTCTGGGTCCTAACACTCATTTCATCATGATGTTTAATTTAAGGACCTTTCTAAAGACAGCTTTTATTGTATTTGTGAATTAGAAGGAAGGAGAAATGAGAATATCTGTGCTATTTGTACAAAGAAAATTAAGTGAAAATATAAGATTTTTTAATAATGTTCTTGTATCAAAGACTGCTTCTCCTGTTGTAGAAGAAATTTTGATGTCAATATTCAATTCTATAAGATTGAAGTTTTCATGAATTACTTCACATTACAAAAATGAGCCTCTTAAACATAGTATGGGCTGTACTGAATATTACTGTAGCTTTAGGCAACCATAAATCATTTCAACGTAACATTGTACTTAGGAGAAATTAGCAAACTTATTGAACTTACCTTAAATTGTGATTGTGGACCATCAAATGCAGATTTTAGCTCCTTTCTTTAAAGGCATTTCCTTAGTGGCAACAAAAAGGCCTCAAATTAACATTTTGTTGTTTAATGCTTCAATGAGCACAGAAAAAGTGTGTTCAAGAAACTCTGAATTCGATATTGGAAATATATACTAAACCTGTGCATGTATTTGTGTGTGTGTTTGTGACGATATACAGTATATTCATTCAAAATGCCAGAGCACCATTTGGCCATATACACTAAGCTTTTTCTTAGTTCCAGTGTTGGGGCCCACATTTAGGATTGAGAATATAGAGCACAATAAGTGAAATAACAAAGACAATAGTTAAGATTTATCGAGCTCTTGTGTGCTAAATGCTATGTTAAATGTCTAGGTTAAAATATTTATGTATTTATAAGAAATAAAAACTTACTACTACAGTGGACACCTACTGTGAACTCTTTCTCAATTTTTTATCTTCCTCTCTTTTTGCCAGAGGTAATCACTGTTTGGAATGTGGTGTTTATCACCCCCATGCTTTTCTTTATACTTCTACTTAAATTCCGTGTTCATTATACAGGAGGAAAAATTCCATTTACCATTCTTTGAGATCCAGGAAAGATCTTTTTTTGCTTTCTTATTATGCTTTAATTAAAACAAAAAAATTCTCTCTCCCCTGCAAAGCCCCTGCATAATCTGGCCCCTGCATTACCATCCTTAACTCTTACCTTTCTCCTAGTCGTTCTTTCTGATTCAGCTGCTATACTTCTCTATACCCTCCACATTTTTCCTGCTCTAAGGTCTTCAGGTAATGCTGTCCTCTCAACTGGAATACACTTTCCCCCCTATTTATCAGAATTTTTTGCTCATCCTTCAGGTCCCTATTTAAATATCATTTCTTCAGAGAGGTCTTCTCTGATCCTTCCAATTCAAATCTTGTCTGCCCGCAAAGACCTTGCTTCCCACTCTATTTGATTTCATAGCAGATAGCATAGCATAATTGTAAATTATGTATTCATTTATGTGATTTTTGTTTAATATCTGTCCTTCACTCTGGACTTGTCTGTTTTGTTCTCAGATGTCTTCCCCAGCATTTCACACACATAGTCTGGTGTATGACAGACACTTAATAAATACTTGTTTTTATTATGGAGGGGAATGTAATGGATGAGAAAGAGGAAAGGGGGATTGAGAGGAAGAAGGAAAATTACATAAAAATAGAGTCTGTGTTGGGCGCCTGGGTGGCTCAGTGGGTTAAAGCCTCTGTCTTCCGCTCAGGTCATGATCTCAGGGTCCTGGGATCTAGGCCCGCATCTGGCTCTCTGCTCGGCGGGGAGCCTGCTTCCTCCTCTCTCTCTGCCTGCCTCTCTGCCTACTTGTGATATCTCTGTCAAATAAATAAAGTCCTTAAAAAAAAAAAAACAATGAAAAACAAAACAAAACAGATCTTTAAAAAAATGGAGTCTGTTGTTTAGTTTATATACTGTTCAGGTAAAATTATGCAACTTAATGCTAGCAAAGATTGGGGTGAGGGAGGTAGGAAGGACATCTTGGTTTCTTACCTTCCAGCTGTAGGGCATTTGACAGCTTTTCTCCATTGTTGCTGCTTGTTTTTCAGTGAGATCTTTCACTTTGTATTCTCATTTTGGGAAATCTCCATTCCTGGATGCAAGAACTGAGCTTTCCAACTATAAAGTTATGGAGTAGCCCCAGTGGCCAGAATCTTAATGTGAAAACATTAAATGGGCTCTAAAAATCTGGAAAAATTTAGGACACAGAGTCAAGAAAATATATCCAATACATTCACATAGGAAAGCCATGAGGTCACTTGTACGTAAGAGTTTAAAGGTGGATAATTATAGCTAAAATATTAATATAGGTGATAACTGCTATAATTTTGCTAGGCAGTCTGATTTTTTTTTTATAAGAGACTATAGAAAAGATTACAAAAAGGAAAAAAATGAAGTCAGTCCAAGAGGAGGGCTGGGGTTTTCAAAATATCAGAATATACTTATGTTGTACTCTGTGTAAATCTTCACTGTCATTTGTAATTAAAGTCTAAGGCCATAACATTATGCTGAACTGTTGTTTTTTTGGTTGGTAGTATGGGAAGAGAAGATAAAAAAGATGAAGAAAAAAAAGAAATTAATTTAAAAATCTTAGTGCTAAAAGGAGAGAATTTGTAGGAGTCTCCATTTGTGGTCATGGAAGGTCCCATTATTGTTAATAATATTGTACCTGAGGGGCACCTGGGTGGTTCAGTTGGTTAAGCATCCAACTCTGGATTTTGGCTTAGGTCATGATCTCAGGCTCATGAGAGATTGAGCCCATGCTGGGCATGAAGCCTGCTTAAGATTCTTTTTCTCTTTCTCTATCTCCACCTACCCCTTCCCACCCCTCCAAAAAATTGTAGCTTATAACTTCTAAAGTGAACTTTTTCACATATTATATATATTATATTGTATTATCTTGTATAATTTTTAGGGTAAAACTTAAAGTAGAGTCTTAATATCTTTGTTTTATTGATAGGAAAACTGAGACAGAAATCAGACAGGAGCTTGGACAAAAGCTTTAAAAATTTTTTAAATTAACATATAATGTATTATTTGTTTCAGGGGTACAGGTCTGTGATTTGTCAGTCTTACACAATTCACAACACTTACCATAGTACATACCCTCCCCAATATTGGACAAAAACTTTTAAAAAATATTCCTAGGTATAGTTTTCTAGGCCAGACTAATATTTGCCCAGTTCCACCCCTCCAAAAAGATTTTGATTGGAGGGTATAATTAGGTTCTTCTAAGGCCCATGATCAATTAGGTGAATGTCCTGTATAGGTTTTCCAGACTTAAATATTTTTTTTGTAATTTCCTAGAAATGCAAAGCAGATAACAATCTTCAAAAATGGAACCAAGATGGTTAAGTATATATAATTAATAAACACATTGCTAAACCTATTCTAAATTAGGGTTTATGAATGAAGTTTTTTTTTTTTTTAAGATTTTATTTATTTGACAGAGAGAAACACAGCCAGAGAGGGAACACAAGTAGGGGGAGCGAGAGAGGGAGAAGCAGGCTTCCTGCTGAGCAGGGAACCTGATGTGGGGCTCGATCCCAGGTCCCTGGGATCATGACCTGAGCCGAAGGCAGTCGCTTAATTAACCAACTGAGCCACCCAGGCGCCCCATGAATGAAGTTTTTTGGTTCCAGTTCTTGCCTGATATCTTAGGGCTTCAAAAATAAGGAGAAATAAGTATGAACTTATAAGAATGAAATATTATAATTTGAAGTAAATTGAAGTAAGTGAACTATATAGTTCAAGTAAAACCATGTGATCAAGCAGAGGGTACAAACCCTTGGGTAGAAACCCAAGTCACACGAACTCGGGATAGATACATTTGGGTGCCCTAAATTTAAAAGATTTTTTTGAAAAGGAATAGTGGAAGACACTGTGTATGTTGCATATATATATATACACATACATGTGTGCAGGCAAGTGGAGGGATTGTTCTTTAAAGACCAATGCCAGGAGTATTTGTAATGATTAGCCAAGAAGGCTGTGTGCTGCATTGGGGTAAAAGCCAAAACTTGTATTTTTCAATTGGACAAATAGTCTGGTTGCAGAGAAATTAAATTTTAAAGTATTTCTAGGGCAGAAGCTTCCCTTAGGTTAAAATAACCAGACATGTTTACCCTTGAAGAACAGAAATTTTAAGAGAATCTAATAGCTGTCTGAAATGGCTAAAGTGCTGCATAAGGAAAGAATGTATATGCTGGAGGGTCAAACCTAAGTTAGCCGGGAAAGTCACAAGGAGCCAGCGTCACAGCAATGGGAGACAACAAACTTTATAACAGTTAGAGTTGTCAAAAACTGGAATGAGCTTCCTTGATGAGGTAGTGAAGACCTTGTTACTAAGAGGAATTGAGAAAGAAGATTAAAAAGTTGAATTATACCAAGTTATTTCAGTATTAAAGTTTTATAAGAAGATGTTGTCTATATGTCAACTGGCTAAGAGAAAGAGCTGAGTCAACATAAGAGACAAAGATATATTACTGAATTATGTCAAGAAAGAACGGCCAGATTTCCTTTCTGGATTACTCAGTCATGCTTACCATAGTATATGAATAAGAAAATCAGTGTATTTTCAGCCAGTTGGTGCCTGAAATTACCCCAAAGAAAAACTTTAGACTTCACCTACCATCCCCTCCCAAAATTAACATAAGAGAATGGAAGTATATTATAAAGGGAAAAAAGAGAAATCAGTTTGTTTTTTCATTGGTTATAGATCTGGAGAATAAGAATTTAATCTCAAGGAGAATAGATTTTAAAATAACACTAAATTCATTTACTTATATTTAAAAGGCTCCTGAGCTTCTGATACATTGACAAGATAAAGGATCACGTTTTTAAACATATCAGAGATTTTCTTTATTTCAGTTTCTCCTTATTGAGGTAATATGTTTCATTTAAAAAATTAAAAGTATTTAAGAATTATACAAGTAATACGCCAATATGTTCCTGTGAAATAGTGCCTGGCATAAAACAGGCAATTATTAAATACTCAATAATTATTGGGAGAAAAAAGTAAGGGGAATTTTCCTTAATGTCTATCCCCAGTCTAAATTCTATTTCTCTTCCCAGACATATTTGCAATTCTTAAATTGGTTTCTATGCTTCTGGACCTCTTTCTATATAATCATATACAAGTATACACAATTATATAGAAATATGCAGCTTTATTTTGTGTGAAGTAACACTTCTTCATTACACATATTATATTTTATGTATCCTTTTTTCCGCTAAAATTACAACTTAGATTTCTGTCAACTTATTTAAATTTACTTTATTTTTTCTATGTAATATTTTATAATATGTTATATTGTTATACTGATAGACATCTGAGTTAGTCCCAGATTAAAGATTCTCAGTTGAAATTTTAAGTATTTAAAACTTGGAAGACGATAAAACTTGGCCATGTTCTTAAATATATAAATGGGCATAGAAAATTTCTACTAGGTAGGCTTATGAGAATTAAGGATGTCATAGACAGAAGTATTGTGAATATGTAATGGCATAGAGGAGTGAAAAGCCTGCTGCCATTTAATCCTTCATTAAGGCAACATAAGACTTTTTTTTTTTTTTTTAAGGATTTTTATTTATTTATTTGAGAAACAGGTAGCAAGAGAGTACAGCAGGGGGAGAGGCAGAGACATGCTCCTAGCTGACCAGGGAACCTGATGCAGGGCTTTATCCCAGGACGGTGGGATCATGACCCTAGCGGAAGGCAGACTCTTAACTGATGGTGCCCCAAGGCAATGCAAGTTTTTATTATCAGAGAATATTTGGTAGTGAGAAAAGACTACTTAATTAATCCACTTAAAATTGAGTGGGAGTAACAACTATAAACTCTGGACAAAACTTAAAAAACAACTATCTGAAGACACTGGAGAGTAACCAAAAGCAGGCTAAATCTTGAGAGAAGATGGAATTTGGAAGAAGAGAAGAAGGGTATGGAGTATGGTTACGGGTGGTCATTTTTAAGGTTTCCAGGGTGAGGGCAGGACCGAGTCTGTGCCAAGCTAATAAAACTCCAATAGAAAAATCAGAAGTTTTTCTGGCCTGGAGAACCAGAATAGACTTTGGGGCAACAAATAGCTACTAGGAAGTGAGGAGGTAATCCTTGAAAAAAAAAAAAAAAGAGCCACAGAAAGGGAACCCCCAATTCTGTGTTTAAATTTTGCCCCAGTCTTTGATCCCTAACCATGCATGCACATGACAGGTGTTAAGCAGCCCAGGTAAGGCTGAAAGAACTAGGCAGATATTTGAGCTACTTCACACTGCAGTAAAACAGAATATGCCATTTGGGTCTGAGCAAGTAAGCATCTTGCTAAAACAAACAAAAGTGACACTCTTTAGAGCATTATAAAAGAATCCAGAGTCCCTATGACATAATGGTCATGATATCTAAGATACAATCCAAAATTACTCAACAGTATGAAGATCAGAAAAATGTGAAAAAAAATAGAGTATTTTATCAGAGAGAGAGAGAAATTACAAAAATAACTAAATGGGAACCTTAAACTGAAAAATATAATATCTGAAATATGAAAATAACTTGCTGGGCCAGTCAGTAAAAATAATAGAGGTAAAAGTCAGTGAAATTGAAAATAGATCAATAGAATTATTCAATCCAAAGAACATAGAAAAAATTGCAAATAAAATGAATACAGTGTTAGGGTTATGGAGGACAATATTAAAAGGTCTAACATATGTAAGTTCCAGAAAAAAAGGAGAGCAATATTAGGGTGGAAAAAGTACTTAATGAAATTAATGTTCCAAATTTTCTGACTTTTGTGAAAAATATAAATTTACAGATGTAAGAAGTTAGGTGAACCCCAAGCAGGATAAATGCACAGGAAAGGACATCAAGACATATTATAATAAACTGCTAAAAACAAGAAAATCTTATGGGTAAAAGTTATTTTTTCATAAGGATCAAGAAGAAAAAAAGGACACAACCCACCAATATAAAGAATGAAAGAAGAATCATCACTACAGAATTTACAGAGATTACACAATAAAGAAATGTTATGAAAATCTGTCTAAAAAATTGTAGTGCTTACATGAAATAGATAAATTCTTTGGAAAATAAAACTTATTAAAACCAACAGAAGATGAAACCGAAAACTTAAGTAGCAACTTATCTACAAAATAAATTGAATTTTTTTAATTAAAAAAAAACAAAACAAAACACTTTTGGGATGCCTGGGTGGTGCAGTCAGTTGAGCACCCAACTCTTGATTTTGGCTCAGGTCTTGATCTCAGGATTGTGAGATAGAGCCCAGCTTCCGGCTCTGTGCTCTGCGCAGTCTGTTTAAGACTCTCTTTTCCTCTCTCCCTGCCCCTTATCCCTCCTCCCGCCATCTCTGTCTCTAAAAATAAATTCACAGATAAAAAAAAACTTTCTAAGGCACCTGGATGGCTCAGTAGGTTAAAGCCTCTGCCTTCGGCTCAGGTCATGATCCCAGGGTCCTGGGATGGAGGCCCAAGTTGGGTTCTCTGCTCACCTGTTTCCTCAGCTCTCTCTGCCTACTTGCGATCTCTCTCTGTGTCAAATAAATAAATAAAATTTAAAAAAAAAACCCAAAACTTTCTATAAAGAAAACTACAGACCCAACTGGTTTCACTGATGAATTGTATCAAACATTTAAGAAATAAATGCCAATCTTACATAAACTTTTTAAAAAGATAAAGAATAATTCCTACTTCATGAGGCTAGCATAATCCTATTACCAAACCTAAAAAACATAACAAAGAAAAGAAAATTCTAGGGGTACCTGAGTGGCTCTGTCATTAAGCGTCTGCCTTTGGCTCAGGTCATGATCCTGGAGTCCCGGTATTGAGCCCCACATCAGGCTCCCTGCTAGGCAGGAAGCCTGCTTCTCCCTCCCTCACTCCCCCTGCTTATGTTCCCTCTCTAGCTGTGTTTCTCTCTGTCAAATAAATAAATAAAATCTTAAAAAAAAAAAGAAAAACATCACCATGTTAACAGAATAAATGAGAAATATAATATGACCATTTTAATAAATATAGAAAAAGTGACAACACCCATTCATAATTAAAAACTCAGCAAATTAGTAACAGAAAATAACTTGCTTGATTTGAAAAATGCATCTATGAAAAACTTAGACTAACAAACATTATATATAAGGGTGAAATATTGAATGGTTTCTTTCTAGATGCAGTGCAAGATAATTAAAATCCATGCTCATTCAACCTATTTGACATTATGTCAGAGGTTTTAACCATTGTAATGAGGGAAGGAGAAGAAACAGTATAAAAATATGAAAGGAAAAGAGTAGACCTATCTCTAATCTGCAAGATCACATAATACAAGGTCTTTTGTAATTTATAATAGTAAGTGGATGGAGATAAAATTTTCATGGTAAATAATGGGAAGAATGACTTTATTTTGATTCAGTTTAAAAATCAGAATGAAAGTTAATAAAAATAAGTTTATGTTATTGGCAGCATTTCACTTGTAATTCTAACAATGCATTAATTCTTAGAAGAGGGAATTAACTGCATTTTTTTCAAGAGTAATTTTTCAGGTCAAATATTGTGATCACACTATCACTTTTGACATTATGGTACACAAGGGTCAGTTTTGCAAAGAAATTTCCTATGGACTTTGCTTAATGTTTTTATATTCAAATCATTATCTTTGAATAATCTACCATATCAACTATCATTCCTGCTAATTTTTGGTTTCAGCTTCTAAACAGTCTCACTATGAATTATTATCATTTTTAAATATTTTACTTATATATATTTTAGAGAGAGGAGAGCAAGCACAAGTGTGCAGGGGTAGAGGGACAAAATCCTCAAGCAGACTCTCCATTAAGCAGGGACCCCACTTGGGGCTCCATCTCATCACCCATGAGATCATGACCTGCATGGAAAATGAGAGTCAAGGGCTTAACCTACTGAGCCACCCAGGTGCCCCCTCAATGCAAATTCTTAATTTATCAATAATTTGTGCTGTTCTCCAGCACTGTATTTCTTCTCATCAGTTCCTGCATCATTGCAAGACTTGCAGTTTCACTTGGAAGTCACTATATATATTTTATTTGAATGTTATTTACAGTATTCCATAATGCAATATTCATCAATCAGATAGCCTGATTCTCAAACTTCATTTAAAAATGTTGGTACTTTTAAAAAAGTTTTCCTGTCTTTAGACTGCACTTAAACCAGTTAAATCAATCCATGAGAATGGGATCCAGGTATCACTAAGTTTTAAAGACTTGATGTGTTTTCAATGTGTAGACAAATTTGAAATCACTGAGCAGAGATTATCAAAGATACAAAGAAATTGGCCCAAATGTGTGAGATACATGTTAAGTTAATTTGTGAGGGATGTTTGAGCAAAGACTAATTTTATGAATATTAAGTCCATTAGGGAATGCTTTCATATTTTGACACCTTTCACTTCCTATGTAATTTTGGAGATTCACATAATGACTATTTGGATAATGAGAGAATAATAAGAGAATCTCTTATATTATTGAATGCCAAGTATGTAAGGGCTAGGAATACAGTGATGAATTAAAATGTTTCCGTCCTTTTGTGTAGGCATTTATAGTCCAAAGAAGAGGAAGACATTAAATAAATATTTAATTATAAGATAATAAATAGTATGAAGGGAAAGGGAGACCTAACATGGTGTATGATCAAGGACGGTGACTCTGCATTAGTGATTAGTGATTAGTGCTAAGACCCAAAAGATGAGTAGAGAAATTTGGTGAAGAGGAGAAATAAGAAGGAATAGAATTTTTGAGGGTTTTATAGTGGGAAGAAGCTTGTAAGCTTCAGGAAGAGAAATCAGGGACCCATGACTAGAGAACAGTCAACAGAGAATAAAAGTCAAGTGTATGCGATTGTCAAAAGCTAAGATTAGAAAGATGGTTTGGAATTAGATATTAATAGGTCTGATATCCATACCAAGGAGTTTGCAGTTTATTCTATATATTATGAAGAAATAGCAAAGGTTATTAAACAGGAGATTGACATGGTCAAATTTGATGTTTTATGACTTTTCAATTCAGATACGAAAAAGAAAAAAAAAAGATTGCCCAATGTGGCATCCTCAACTTTGATTCAGAAAAGTAAATTTTTCTTAGTTTTGCTTTTCCTGCATTGCAATAAAATTGTTAAAGTAGAATGGATTTTTCCCTCCAACTCTCATGATTACCCTATTCCCCAAGCTAAATGCAAAACCACATGTATAAGGACAAAAAAAAAAGTCTTCACTAGCATTCCTCAAGAGCCAAATGTATATACCAATACAAGCAGAGTCTTCCTATGAGTTTTTGAGTTTGCCAAAGATAGCTTTGAAATAAGGCCAGGAACTTGAGAGCCACATACTTGCGGGGTTGACCTCAGAGAACAATATGGCTTTAGACACCACACATCTCTGAAGATACTGAAAAGGCGTAAGGCAGTTAATTTGACAGCAACAAATATAAAACTGTCCTTTTAGTTTGAATGACTAATAGCTAATAGGATAGTAAGTGGGAGAGAAAAAAATTCAAAATTTTAATTAAATAATGTTTTACATATTTTTCTCCTTTGGACTCAATTCAGTCACAAATGCTATGGCAGTTGCCTGGGATTTCCGCATTAATTGATTCAAAAGAGCATAAAATGAATCAGAACCAGAAACTTATTTATTATGCCCTTCTTTCCTTTAAGCACTGTGATAAACTCAGTGTCTCTTATGATCACAGGAGTTTGCATTTCTAAGACTTGGGTGTATCCAATTTAAAGTGGGTGAAAATATGCTCCCAAAAATAATAATAAAGGAAAGTTATTGGTTTTATTTTTTCTTTGCCTTTCTGTTTACTGAAAGTAACCAGTGATGGAAATTTTTAATATTATATTTATTTATATATTTAAGTGATAGAAATAAGACATGAAAATAATGACACTACTGAGAGAAAGCACATCTAAGAGCTTTCTTATTTGTTTTCCAAAGATAAAATGCACTTAAGAAAGCAACTTACAGGTATGATTTAGACTTATCTTCATTGTATTACAAAATACAGATGCTTCTTGTATTAATGATGTCCATTGCCGTCAGCCCACTGACAGTTGGAGTCCAAGAAATGAAGTAGTTACATCTGAATCAGCCGAAGTGCCAATTAGATCCAGAGATACTAAATTTTAGGAGAAAGTATAGAAAAGGTTAACTGAATATTAATTGGAAATGGGGAAGCATTTAATTAAATCCTGGTCCCGATTATGCTGTAGATTAACTGTGCAGCTGTATTTCATTTGGTCCATCTCAGATCTGTTTTAGCACTATACCATCATTACGTTAGTACTGCTGATAATAATACCAATACAAGTAATTGAGATTTTCCAGTGTCCTAGCACTTTGTACCTATTTATTCTTCTACTTTTCTCTTTCTAAAATTAGAGCTCTAGGTAGGGAAGAAAGAGTAAAATGATATATATTTCTGGAGAAGAAGCACTTTTTTCTAAATAAAACAGTCCTCTAAAATCTGCTATATAGCTCTCTGGCATATTTTCTGCTAAATGTCCATGGTATTCAGTGGGACAGTGCCAAAGAGAGATATACACTGTATGTAGATCAGAAAGAAAAAAAAAAAACTTCTCTGTAGGTTCACTTCTGATAGTTTAACTTACTTTTTGTGCTGCCACCGTTTCTTTCTTTCTTTTCAGCTGTGCAGAGTCAGTGATTACTAGTAATAGCTAAATTTACCTAGAGGATTCTAATTTCTATTTTAGAAGATAAAAAAGTAGATTTCGCTTTTGACTATGCTTCTTGAATTTTTTCCATTTGATCAGTTTATTTTGTTCTTTTCCTAGAGTTGTTTAGGCATTTTTTTAACCCTAAAAATGAGGGTGTGTCAGAATTGTTGCAAGCAAAGATAGAGGTAATCATATGTGGTTCTTGTTATAAGCTTTGTGTTGATATTGACGGCTATTTAAAATAATACTTCTAAGTTGAATTTACTTTTAGCATTTTTCCTTTTCCAGTGAGTTTATTCTGTAATCATTTTTCATATTGATCACATTTTTGTAACACTGTTACTGTTGTGGGATCAACATAGGCTGTTTGAGGGGCTCAATATAGAATGACTTAATTCCTCTATTACACATTCATATATTTCTTAGATTTCTAAAGACTGCCTCTTTAAGCAACCATTTTTTAAAGTAATCAATGTTAATTTTACAATTTACTAGTACATTCTGATTTCCTAAATAGTTTATTATTTAGAAAACATAGAAAGAGTATATTTAAAATCACCATTACCAGAGATATATTTCCTGTTAAAATTTTGGTGTAATGGATATATAGTTGAGGTCCTATCATATCTAGTTTTAAGCTATAATTTTTATTTTTTTTTGGTTATTAAGAGATTTTATTTATTTGAAAGAGAGAGAGAGTGTGAGAGAGCGTGAGTGTATGTAGATCAGAGTGGGGGGAGGGGCAGTGGGAGAAGCAGACTCCCCACTGAGCAGGAAGCTTGCCGTGGGGCTCCATCCCAGGACCTCAGGATCATGACCAGAGCTGAAGGCAGATACTTAACTGACTGAGCCATCTAGGCACCCCTACAATTTTTAAATTGAATTTCTTAACAGCTTGTCTTGATGACTCAGAGTTACCATTATGAACATCTGATTCCTGAGCTGCTCCTTGAGTTGAGGGTTTGTTAAGGCTACTTAGCTCTATATTGAATACCCCCAAACTCAACTTCTTTGAGTTCTTGTATCTGCATTTTGGGTTTCCTGCCTTCACCTTTGTTTCCAGACTCTAAATTGTCATTTCTCTGTAACTGGTGTTTTTGCCTCCAATAATATCACTTCTCCTTCTATAATTCTAGAAACTGCTATTTCTATTCAGTTATGGGCTGATAAGAGAGAAAAAATGAACATTTTATAGAGTTTTTTTTTTTTTTACAGCACCTGGTGCAGATGCTTCACATAAATTATGCTATTTATCACATGTTTTTGAATTATTATTAGTTCAGTTTTTTAATATAACAACTATTTATCAACTCCTAGTATATGCCAGGCATTGTGCTAAGAATTTTACATATACTGTGTCAATTGAGTTTATTCCTGCAACATTCCAGTGAGGTGGTCTATTTTACAGATAAAAAATACCTAGTCTTAGAGAAGTTGAGTAACATCCCAAGATCATATGATTAGTAAGTGGTAGAATCAGGATTTGAACCCAGATATGCCCCTTAAATAATTAAAAGTGCTATAATTATGTCTGAAATAAGAGTAAATAGATTCTGCGATCAGGAATTCTCTTTTGAGTAAAGTAAATAAGCTGTACTGTATTACCTTGCACCTGCTTTTGGTTTGCTTCGTTTCCAATTCTCCTCATTGCTCTATTATAGAGATGTTATTGTATAAGGAATCTATTGAGAAATAAAGTGATTTAAGTATGGAAAAAGTATCCAAGCAACTTAATATTTAAGCCAAATTAATCCTAAAAGAATGAAGTTAACAAGTATCTACCAAAGAAGGGACAATTCTTATTATTGTTAAATAAGACTGTTTTTCACAATTAAGAGTGTATTCTTTGTTAAATTTCCTGTATCAAAAGGTACTGATTTATAGAATTTAGTAATTAGCCAAAATATCATTGTATTAATTGTCCATAGCTATCTTCTTGGGGAAGCAGGTTTTAATCTCAAAGTTTGTTTCTAAAATTATACATGAAGGGGTAATTTCAAGGAGCAAAAAGCCTCAATTAGATCTTTATAGGATAGTTGAAGTGGTGGTTAAGAACTTGGTTTTAGAGTTTAATCACCTAGATTCAAACCCTGACTCCACCATTACTAGTACAAGCTTACACATATTAATTTTCCTGTGCCTAGTTTCTCATATGTAAAATGGGGATAATGATAATAATACCTAATAATACTCATATTTGGGTTGTTTATTTTGAGGACTAAGTAAATAATATGTGTAAAGCAATTAGATTAATGCTTGTTGCGGTGTAAGTGCTTTGTAAGTGTTAGCTATTGCTACTTTAACTTAAATTTTTAACCATTTTCCAAATCTTAGAGTTCTGTAAAAACTGCTTAGAATCTTAAGTCTTTGCTTATCAAAATACTTTATTTTTCACTTTACAGATAACCTAATAATGTCTTCTATCATTTCCTCTCTCTTTCCTTAAAACCTTCCTTGAACTTGGCAGTGACCTTCCAATGAACTCTGTAGCTTCATTTTAGATCCATTTCTTGGACCTAAGCACAGAAACATCCAAAGTTGCAGTATTTTATTCAGAATGGACGCAGGCTTCATGTGAGGTATCAAATACAGGATCTCTTTATCTTCAGATAATTTTCCTCCAAGTTGTAAGATTTTCCCTGCCTTTGAAAATATGATACATTAGGCAAATAGTTACCCTATTGCAGCTCAGCTGCTGACTTGAGTGTTTCATGTGTGTTAGTATCCAATAGTAAGAGAGGACTCCTTGCTTATTTGCTATTTCATTATCAAAAGAAAGTTGCAAATGGCAATTTACTCTTTAACCCCCCCCCCCCCACTATGGCATGCATGTGCAAGACAAAGATAAAAGCTATGTTTTCTTCGTGGAAGGGTGTGGAGGTAGAGGATGATTTCAAATTAGAAATAATGACAGTAATAGAGGCTTCCAATGAAGATACTGTGACCACCAAAGGACAGAGGGGAGACGCTAACTTCTGAAGCTGAGGTATTTGATTAAATGTGTAGGTTGTTCTTTATGTGTATAGGTATCAAGTGTGCTGTTATTTAAGAGCTGAAGAGAGTGTGTTTGAGAAAGGTGTTTATTGGATGGTTTGATGATGGCTGGGAAAGAAGCAACCCTGCAATATCCAGAAAACCTGCAATAAGTAAAGCAAAAACTAACATTTTAATAGGCAAAGACTTTCGCTTTTAAAGCTTTTGCTTCTCTTTTATAATAATTAATTGTGAAAATTAGCTTATTGTAATGGTCATTTATTATTTAGGATTATAACACTGACTTAGAGAAAAATTAGACTTTGATTAGAATGTCAAATGCTTTTCTTTCTTTCCTTTTTTTTGTTACGTTAGCAAAAATTTTTAACACCTTACAACTTTCTCATTCTCAGATGATTTTTTTTCTAAATGTTTATTTTTAAAGGTCTGGCATTGTGCCTGTGTGTGCCTCTGTGTGTGTTTGTATGTGTGTGTATTTGGTTTGGAAGAAGAGATGAGGAGAGAAGGTAAAATTTAAAGGAGAAGGAAAGGCAGTGAAAGTTAGTGTAAAGATTTGGAGACTTTTGTACCAAACAAACAAATAAACAAAAACCATTTAAAGCATGTTTTGTCCCTTAGAGGGAAATATGAAACTAACCATCTTATGCATATATCCATGTGGGAATGTGTAGAAATCTCATGGGCAAAATTATAAGAAGAAGAGAGGGAAGAACACATATGTAACTTAAAAAATTGTAGCAGAGGTAAAGAGAAATTTTTTTGAACATACTTTTAAATATAGTGTCCTATTTGGATAAAATTTTAACAGAACAGGCTGGGCCATTTATAGATTACAACCCTTTAATATTCTCAATGTTACAAAGTGTTGATTTTGATAAAGAATTTGTTGATGCTATATCAGCTTCTCCATGTGGAGAAATGCTACTGGGTGATTAGTTAGACTAAAGGCTCACAGCCAAAATTCAGATGTTTGGTCCCCAGTTCTTCTGGCCTTCTGAGAATAGGAAAAAGCTCCTAAATTTTCTCGAGACTTGATTCCCTATTAAAGAAATTCTTCATTACTAAGGATGTCAGTTCTTTTTCTTTCTTCATCCTCTTTCTTTTTTAAAAAAAATTCTCTTTGTCTCATGTTATTACCATCTTCATTTATCTCTAATTAAGTAGATGCTAATTTTGAAGGTAATCCAGGGTTTATATTAACTTAGTCACATGAAAATTTTTTACATTTGCACCAACTGTTTTCTCTGTAGTTTTAAAGTCAAAGAGTCTTATTTTTTTATTATAAGTTTAAAGCTGAGGAATCTAAAACTTGGTGAGATTAACTGATTTGCTCAAGATCGCATATTTAGAAATCCAGGTATTTAGGAATATGGACTAGGATTTATGGTAATGTCACACTGCCAAATAATTGATCCCTATGCATTTTTTTTTTTTTGGTCTTGTCTTATCGATGACCAGGGTCAGCATATATATATATATATATATATATATATATATATATATATATATATATATATATTTTTTTTTTTTTTTAAATATCTGCTTAACCATTTGCAGTTATCTTATTTTACTGTATCTACCTATCTCTCAATAGGTGGACACATATCGAGGAGATTTGCCTGATTGCTTTGTAGGGCTCATTTACAGCTTGATATAGTACATTTATGAGGGTTCAAAAACTTAAGTAAATTTCTGATTGGGTAGAATACACTAAAACATTATGAGATTTGCTTTTAGTAGAAAAACTACCATATT
The DNA here is from genome assembly GCA_004023965.1 of Spilogale gracilis. Taxonomy (NCBI): domain Eukaryota; kingdom Metazoa; phylum Chordata; class Mammalia; order Carnivora; family Mephitidae; genus Spilogale; species Spilogale gracilis. The sequence continues at coordinate 65,335 of PITA01002234.1, forward strand.
TTTTTGTGTCTATTTTGACAATAAGAAGGCAACATGCTATTTTTTTGCTTTTCCAGCAATTATAGGCTTGTTAAACAATTAGAATAGAGAAAAGGGTAAAACAGTCTTTCCCACTGCTTTTTTTCTAATAAAAAAACAAATTGATTACTGGAGAAAATTTGGAAACTATAAAAAGAAATTTCCATAATGATATCTAGAGATACCTCAAAATGCTTAAACTGATTATATCATTAAAAGTTATCTTAGATACACATAATTTTTTAAAAGAAAAATGGTGTCTTATTGCACTTGGTATTTTGCAAGCTACTCTTTAGAAGTTACTGTATCATGATAATTTTTCTCATGACATTAAATATTCTCCTGCACTTCTTTTCTTTTTAAAATAAACTTTATTATTTGCTATAAAAGTAACAGATATCACATACATGAAATTTAAGAAGCATGTACAAAAATAAAGAAAAAGAAAAAAACTTCATTCCTACTATCCAGATATAATCATTATAATATCAAGTTGTATCTACATCCAGTATTAAAATTTTATGCCTTCTCTCTCTAATGTTTATATTTTTATCTCCCTTTAAAGCAAAAATGGAATCATATGTCAACAACTACTTTATAATCTGCTTTTAATTTAACAGTATATCATATCATATTTTCCCATGATACCACTATTCTTTTACATCATTTTTAATGGTTGAATACTATTCTATTTATTGAATTTCAAAGTTTAGTTGATCATCTGTAGTTAAGGTTGTTTGTGATTTTTCTACTATTTTTAAAAACATTGCAGTATCTGCCTTTGTAGCTCAATCTTTGCGCACATCTCTGATGATGTCTTTAGTTCAAATTTTTAGAAATGACTTGTTGGGTATCACTTTTTTTTAAAGATTTTATTTATTTATTTGAGAGAGAGAGAGCATGAGAGGGGAGAGGTAAGAGGGAGAAGCAGACTCCCCACTGAGCAGGGAGCCTGATGTGGGACTCAATCCTGGGGTTCCAGGACCATGACCTGAGCCAAAGGCAGTTGCTTAACCAACTGTACCACCCAGGCACCTGGGTAATCACTTTTTTAAAGTATTTAAGCCATATTGCTAGAATATCCTCCAGAAAAGTCAAACTAGCAGCAGTGTATGAAAGTATTTATTTTGTCACATTCATGCTTACACATACTATTTTCATCATTTTCAACCATTTCCATTATAGCAGATAGAAAATGGCAATCTATTTTTAGTATACTTTGTATTTATTTGAGTAGTGGTAAAATGGGATAGTTCTTCATTTGTTTTTTGTTTATTTGCATTTCTTTTCTTCTCCCCTCCCCTTCCTTCCTTCCTTCCTTCCTCTTTCTTTCTTTCTTTCTTTCTTTCTTTCTTTCTTTCTTTCTTTCTTTCTTTCTTTCTTTCTTTCTTTCTAAATTTTGTGCTCATATCCTTTGAGAAGTAGCATAGATTTTGCAGTCTGTTGGTGACAGAGTTTGAATCTTGGCTCTCCCGTCACTACTTATCAGCTCTGTAACCTTGGGTGTTTACTTAATCACTCAGTGCCTGTTGCCTTATCTGTAAAAGTTTCCTATATGTCGTAGGGTTGTTGCAAGGATCAAATGAATGAGGATATATAAAAATATTTAGAACTGTCCAGCATAAGGTAAAGCACATTATTCTAAAGGGAAGTTAATTTTTATTGATATGTGAGAGGTCTTGATATGCTAAAATATTAACCCTTTATTACATACAATGTAGGTGTTTTTCCAATCTTGTCATTTTTGTCTTCAATTAAGCTTTTTAAAACTATTTTTAAAAATGTATTTATTTGAGAGAGAGAAGAGAGAGAGCACAAGCAGGGGGAGTTGCAGGCAGAGGGAGAAGCAGGGGAACTCAATGGGGTACTTGACTCCAGGACCCTGGGATCTTGACCTGAGCTGACTAAGCCACCCAGGTGCAATTAAAATTTTTAGAAAATCAATTTTCTGGGGTGCCTGGGTGGCTTTATATACATATTATATAATTACTCTTTTAAATTATCTTGGGTATTGTCAAACATTTATTTTTCCAGATGAACTTTAGAATAATTTTATCATTTCTTTCCCAACCCCCCAAAAAAGCTTGTTTGTGTTTTTTTTAAAAGTATGATAAATTTATAAAACAACTTGGTTCATATGATTTTTTTAAACTGGTGCATTGTATTTTACTTTAAGGATACATTTTTAATTTAACTAATCCACTGTGCTTAGCAAATAGCAGGCACTCCATGGAAATTCTTGAATAAATGTCAAATGTATTAATACTAACCAACTGCTGGAAATTTAGGTTGTTTTAATTTTTTTCTCTATCATAAGCAGTACTTCAGTGAAAATATTTAATATATAAATCTTGGAATACTACCATGATTGCTTCTGTGGAATAAATTCCTAGACATTTAAAATATAGTTCAAAGAATATTTTTAATGATTTTGATATATTGCCAAGTTGCCTTCCAGAAAGGATGCACCAATTTATACTCCTCTCAACAATTTGAAACCATCCTGTCATGATCAGTTTCTTATTTGTCTTCCCATTGAAGTGCAATACCAATACCTAATGAGTTTATATTTCATGGTAGAAGAAACATTTTACTTTTTAAATGCTTGTCACATTAAATTTGCTGACTTTTGAGTAAATACATATTTCTTTCACTATAGGATATTAAAACAACCACTGTAGAAGTAATTCCACATGATTGAGCAGAATCACATGTGCAGGGAACCAGATATTAATAACAAACAACAACAATAATAATAAATAGTAAATATTATTTGAGGATGTTGTCTTCAGGTTTCTTCTCCTACCCTACATTATTTTTCTTCTTCATACTGTGAACACTTCTTCCTCTCTTTTGATAAAAACAAACTGGTTACTTAGTATTTATCTGATTTTAGCTCTTTTAAGTGTGACAAACTGTTTTTACTCTTACCTAGCATGAACAACTTCACTGTTTCTATGGCCTACTGGCTTTAAGTTGCAATTTTTGTTGCAGGAAAAAAATTAAATTTATTTTGATTTGTTCTTACATACCTGGGAACTGAGATTTTAACAAGAAACTAAACTAACATTACAGTTTTGAGTAGTTGGATGGAAAGAAGCTAATAAACAAAGGGTTGTAAGTATTCTGGTTCCTTTAGTTTTTATTGATATTTTCATTCTTCCTCTTCATCCCTCTTGATGTAGTATACAAAAGAGAATAAGCCTCAATCATGATAGTATAGTTACTGCTACTGTATTTTAAAAAGTGAAATCCTATTTTTCTAAAAACAAATACCAACATCTTCAGTATCTCTGTAACTAAAAACTTGACTTCTTTTGTATAAAAGGGTTTTGGGGTTTTTTTTGGTACATTGTTTTAAGAGTTTTTAGTTTGCTGAGGAGCAGTTCCTCTTGATACTTCTTTTTTTTTCCCCTTCTTCTTTTCATCTTCCTCATCTTTCTCCACCTCTCATCTCCTCTCTCTTCAGTCACCCCCCTTTTCCCTCCCCCTCTCTTCACTCTGCCCCTTCCCATTTCTATTTCTTTTTCTTTCTGTGTAGATTTAGTGGGTGTTCAAGAAATACAACTGTCAGGTCTGGAATCTGAAATGTTCCATCAGTAGTACAGTAGGTCTTCCCCATTTTCAGTGTTGCTTGGGAAGCTCTGCGTTGCTCTGTGCTAGGCTTATAGAATGCGGTCATGGGTTTCAATGATTACCATGAAGAATTCTTTTATTTTTTTCACTTTTCACCTCATAGAGATCATGTGAAACTCTTACCTTTAGAAAGAGTGCTGATTTAAAAGTCCTATTTCCTTGGGTGCCTGGGTGGCTTAGTGGGTTAAAGCCTCTACTTTCAACTCAGGTCATGATCTCAGGATCCTGGGATCTAGGCCCGCATGGGGCTCTCTGCTTGGCAGGGAGCCTGCTTCCACCCCCCCCCCCCCCCACCCCCCGCCTACTTGGGATCTCTCTCTCTCTCTCTAAAAAAAAAATCTTTAAAAATCCTATTTCCTCATGTTTTCTGATTTTCCCAGTACCCATCTTTTGAAATGAGATTTTAGCCATTAAAAGACAGGAATATAGAGAAAGTGGGTTAAAGATTCCACTTATAATTATACTGATCTCTCTATCAGACATGCATGGATTATGTCTTGAGCATTAAGTACCATTTCCTAATCCTGGGATGACCCTCCCTTGACAGCCAGATTACCTTTCTCTCCCTATTCCCACTCTTTTATCTCTACTCTCTCCCCTTAGCAGTTATTTGGAATTCCAATTTATTTTAATATTGACCTCAAATTAATCTAATTCAAAGGTATAGATCCAGTGGGGAAAAAAATCACATTATGTATGCTAGAGCTATACATAAATGACTTGAGAGCAATTGAATTTTTTTTTTTTAAATTCTGTCTGTATTAGATCTGCAGTTGCCTCCATTACTATAATCATATATCATTCAGGGAATGCTACTAGATTTTTAGTGAGTTCCTTAGGACCAGACCATTTCTTGTTTTTCGTATACTGTCCATTGCTTTATTGTTTAGAGATCTGAATTCTAGTCTCAAATCATCTTTGGTTCTTTGGAGTTTGAAGAACTGGGTTCCAGACCCAACTCTCTTGGCCTCTAATTATTAAGTTGGTACTTGATCAAGTTGTTTAAGCTCTCTAGGCCTCATCTTCCTTCAGTAGTAACACTCTGGTTCAGTGATACAAAGTACTTAATCTTAGCTGGAGAGGCTAGCTTTGATGTGTAGAAGATGTCATAGAACTTCTCTGTGATTAAGTAGGCTGAAAAAAATAATTGGTGTGGACCAGTAAAGTTTGAAAAGTTTTAAGAAGTGTTTGTTAATAATACTGAGATTTTTTTTAAAAGATTTTATTTATTTGACAGAGAGAAACACAGCCAGAGAGGGAACACAAGCAGGGGGAGTGAGAGAGGGAGAAGCAGGCTTCCCACTGAGCAGGGAGCCCGATATGGGACTCGATCCCGGGTCTCTGGGATCATGACCTGGACAGAAGGCAGTCGCTTAACCAACTGAGCCACTCAGGTGCCCCAGAATATTTTTTTAAGTTGATGAAATCATACCTGTTTTCTCATGTAAAACCTAATGGTAGTAGTCAGTTTTTGGTTAGATGAACTTTTACTTTCAAGTTCCATTCTTAAAAGTTTCTAATAAACATAGTGTAGTGTTGTTTCATTGCCATTCTTTTATCCTCTGATTTTTGACCACGGTTGTCCCCTTTTCCTAAAACAATGATACAAAGCGGGAAAGCTTCAATACTTACAGAAACCAAGAGAATGGGGAGGAGGTGTAGAGAATGAGAGAAAGGTGGGGGGAGGGAGAGTGGAAAAAGAGAGAGAGAATGAACATGAAATTATTCCATTTTAATATTTGTCTGTTCTTCAGAAACAATTTTACTTTACTATTTCTTGGATTTTACAGAGGGAAAACATTGCCCAAGAATAGAGGCTACGGCATAAAATGAAACAGGGAGAAAGTTCTTTTGCCATATCAGTTTGTTTTGTTTCCTGCATTACAAAAACCAAACCAAAACAAAAAAACCCAAAACAAAAACCCAGCCTCTCATCACTTTCTTTTTTCAATTTTAATTTAAAATATTTGTGTCATAGTGTGGCACATGTTTAAGCATGGGTTGAGAAATATGTCGTTTAAAGTGCTAGGTAGGAGAAAATGGTAAAGGCATTAATATTAAGTTATTATTTTTTGTTTTAAAAATACATTTCACATATGATACTTGAAATATCATTTGTATTGCTGAAAAAGTTAATATTTACATTTAATTAGAGAAGCATTACCATCATTCTACATGAATCACCACTAAGAATGCAGAGGGGTTGGAAACAAAAGCTACAAACCTATGAATTAGTGATATACCTCAGAGTACCTATATGTTGTAATTAGTAGAGATTCTAATGAACTGGGAAAAAAAACCCAGAAAAACTCAAAAAAAATTTTGAGTTCCTGACAGCAGAAATATTCTGAATAACTTTTGATTTTCTCATTTTTTTGGGTAGACTTTTTGTAAGACTTCCTATGTTTTATGAGAGGTAGTTCCCAGATGTGCGCTTATACAGTCTTAGATGTTCTGAATAATAAAGAGACATTGTCTTCATCTATTTGGGCTGCTATAATAAAATGCTACAGACTGGGTAGCTTATAAACAATAAAAATTTATTTCTCACAGTTCTGGAGGATAGAAGTTTAATGTGTGCCAACATGGTTGGATGAGGGCTCTCTCTGGGTCACAGACTTCTTGTATGACAGAAGGACTAGGGATCTCTTTCCTAAGAGCACTAATCACATCATGGAGGCTCTATTTTCATGACCTAATCACTTCCCAGTGGCCCCACCTACTAATATCTTTACCTTTGGGGGTTAGGATTTCAGCATATGAATTTTAAGGGAGACACAAACATTCAGACCCTAGCAGGCATATAGGAAGCTCAGAGAAAGAGAGATTTGGCTTTATGATTTAGGTAATCATGGTACAATGTACTATTGTGAGATAATAACTTTTTTTCCTATATAGTCCTTTAAAAGGCTTATTTCCTACCTTCTGCTTTATTACTATACCAAGGGCTTAGAGGCTGTATTATAAAGATAAGTAAATTTCTTTTCCCTCTCTCTGCTTTCTTTTTTCATGGTTATTTAGTAATGCCTAGGGTATATGATATATAATATAGAAGTATATATATATGTATATATATATATACACACACATTAAACTTCTATCCTCTATATTCAGATAAATATATATAATTCTATATATGATATATATATATGTATTCAACTTCTTTGTGATTTACTTTCATTTTTGAAGATTGCAGAGTAGAGCATAAAACCATAAACTACTGCAATAAGAATGGGGTAATGCCTGCGTATAATTGTACCTCTGGAAATTATAGAAACCAATTAAATTCTCAGTAGTGATGCCACATCATTTACTTGCAAGATCCATTATTTCCAGAGCAATAGGGGCATATGTAGATAACAAGAACTAATAGAACTGGAAGCTAAGTTTATTTGGTAGTGAGAGAGTAACCCAAAGAAGGAAGTTGGACCCAAAAGAAAAGAGCACAATAAGAAAGGAGGGGTGAATTAAAGGAGGAGAGTTCAGAGTGGTACAGAAATTGAAGAGTCCTTAAAGCTTGACTACAGACACATCTCTGTTTGGGGCATATATCTAGAATTTATTCTTTTTTACATTTGGTATAAATGCAAAATTGCCCATTGTGAGTTGTCCTGTGTCATTGTTATTCTACTTCTGAATGATGAAAACATGTTAGGAACATAATGCTCAAATAGTTCCTGTCATAACTGCCGTCTGATGATGAAATTATTTTTCTTTTTGTGTACTGGTGCTCGTAGAGGTGCATATCATGTACTAACACACTGCTGTGAATAATACTCTGCACAATGCCATTTTCCTCTGTCATTGTTCTTTCTAAATAAATCTACACACTCTGACACTACATTTGTAAAGAGTTAAAAAGTGATTATGTCCTATGACCACAGCAAGTTCTGAATATTGCTTGCATTAACTAATATGGGCTTTTATAGCATCAGAAAAAAATAATGAGATGTCATCAAAGTTATGGGTAGGAGTTTGTAGTAAATGAAAGCATATTTATATATCTGAACCTTAATTATTATTATTTTTTTATTAATGATCTTTCCATTCCAGTGATTCCAGCCAGGAGTCTGGTCCCCGTTGTCAAAGTTACTAATCTATACTAGTGTTGTCTGTTAACATTTCAAATCAAAGATGGTCAGTGATGATTTTATTCTTCTCTTACTTTGCTTTTATTTTAACTTTTCTGTAATTCTCCTTTTATGAAACTCTTTCAGCTTCTCATGACCAATGGTTAACTGCACACTTTATTTTGGAGGAAGTTATTATTGTCCTCACTCAACTGGGCTTATCTTTGAGTGATCTTTTGAAGAAGTAGCCTTTCCAACAAAGTCCCACTCTTAGCTTTCAGTCTAAGTCTTTGTTGGTGCTCTGTTCTTTCTTATGACTCCCACAGCCTTGATTGGGTGGCTCCTCCATTTAAAGCCTGACATCTGTCTCTATTTTCCCTTTCTTTCTTCCTTTTTTTAATGCTATTAATTTATCATTATGTCTTTCCCCCCAATTTTATTGAGATATAATTGACATACAGCACTGATTAAGGTAAGGTGTATAACGTAATGATTTGACTTACTTATATTGTGAAATGATGATGGATTAGCATCCATCATATGGTTATTTCTTTTCTGCTAGAGAATCTATGCATATCTATTGTATATTAAAGGAAAAGCCTATAGTATACTTACTAAAAAGTCTTCAGTATACTTTAGTCACACACGTTTGGTGTGATAGTTGTAATTAGATGAAGAGTCAGAACTACTGAACTAGCTTTTCTTTTCCTGTCTTATTTATCTTGATCATTTTGACTAACTTGGCTTTTGTAACCTATATTTTTAGAAGGTTTAATTATATATGTATGTGTGTGTATATAATAAATCAATCAATAAACAGTTGTTGAATTAATATATTCAGTAGTATGTCAGATATAAAAGAATTCGAAAATATGATTCTTGTTTTGAGTAAGCTTGCTATATAAACAAGTCAGGCAGTAAAAAAAAGTTGAATTTTCGAGTATTTATTTCTCTTTCAACAAATATTTGATGCCTTATATAATGACAGCTAACATATATTGACTACTATCTATGGACCACATACTGCACTAAAGTGCTCAAATACAATACATAATTTAATCCTTTACCTAATATCTATGAGCTAGGTTTTGCTATTTTTATTGTTCCTATTTTATGAGAATAAGGCATAGAGGTCAAGTTACTTGCCCAGGGCCACAGAGCACTAGATGTTGAAGCAATAATGGCAGGCAAAATCACTGTTAAACACTATGCTAAGGGGCCTGCATATATTGTGTGGTAGGATTATAAATTCATTTTGAGATTTTGATAGAATAGAATAAATCACCTTGGTATAGTACTCACTATAGTATTGGAGTTTGTAATATAGTTTTATTCTTCAAAATGTAGACCAGGTCATATATACATCTGAATGTATATGTCACACTGTATTTCTCTTCATGTTTATATTTGTTCATTCATTGGTGCTTTTGAGTTTGGAGTTTCACTCAACAAATGTTCATTGAGCACTTATTATGTGCCAGGTACTATGTAGATGTTGAAGATACATCAATGAACAAAACAGAAATTCCTGCCAAATTTAGAATTTTAAGGAGCTTACATTCTAGTGGAGGGAGAAAGGCAATATTTAAAAAAAATCATTATATAGTAAGTCAGAGGATAAATGCTATTGAGAAAAATAAAACAAAGAAAGAGAATAGGGAGTAACCCAGTGTTGGAGGTATGACCTCTTAAAAACTGGAGGAGATTATGCTAAGTGAAATAAGTCAAGTAAGAAAGTCAGTTATCATATGGTTTCACTTATTTGTGAAACATAAGGAATAACATGGAGGACATTAGGAGAAAGAAGGGAAAAATAAAGTGGGGGAATCAGAGGGGGAGACAAAACATGAGAGACTATGGATTTCAGGAAACAAACCGAGGGTTTTAGAGGGGAAGGGTGTGGGGGGATGGGTGAGTCCAGTGATGGGTATTAAGGAGGGCACATATGGCATGGAGCACTGGGTGTTACATACAAACAATGCATCAAAAACTGATGATCCACTGTATGGTGACTAACATAACGTTAAAAAAAAAAATCATCCAGATTAGAGTTATTGGTGGCTTGGAGTAGCAGTGGAGGTGATCAGAAGTGGTTATAATCTGAATGTGTTTTGAATGAGAACTAACAGGATTTTCTAATGGATTATATTTGGAAGATAAAAGAAAGAAAGGAATTAAAGATGACTCCAGGATTCTGGCCTGAGAAGCTATAAAGATAGAGTTGCCATTAAGTCAGATGGAAAAGTCTTTGGAAGGAACAGGTTTGAGGAAATACCAGAAGCTGAGGTTAGGACATGGAAAATTTGAGATACATGGTGTATATTCAAATACAGATGTAGAATTGGCAGGAGAGAGGAGTGAGATAAAAATTTACCACTCTGCGAGAGGATATAAATATGAACATTGTACATAGATCTCAATCTGTTATTTGTTCTATTTGAAACACCTTTTTTCACATTCTTTGGTTAAAATGGACTGGGGATATATGGAATTGTTGAATCATTGTATTGTACACCTGAAACTAATTTAACACTATGTTAATCATTCTGGAATTAAACATTTTTTAGAAGAGTGAAAACTCATGAGCTAGTGGCTTAACCTAAGGTATATACTAATAAAGATAATCTTACACTTAAAAAAAGGTAGTATGGAAAAAAATCTGTATTATGTTTCTGAGTGATGAAAATACAAATTTATTCTGTTGTCAATCTTTTGATCTGCTGAAGTGTTATACTATACTAAGTACAGTCACATCTAGTCAGGAGAACAAAACCATGAAAAACAATTCAGATAGATGGGATTTAATTGAGGGGAATTTGTTATATAGGAATTGGAAGGCTGAAAAGGCAAAAAAGAAAAAAAGAAAAAAGAGAAAGAGAGAGAGGGAAAAGAAGATGAGGTAACCAAGATTAATAACTGCAGGGAGTAGTTCCCAGCCATAGGGCTGGTGGAACAAAATGGAGGGAATTGATTCCTTGAACATAGGAACTTGGAAAAGCTTGCACCTGGGGCTTTGACCTGCTGAGAGAGAGTGTGCTGTGAATCTCATGCTCAGGCTAGGAATGAAACATGGCATGCTTTATGTTATAATCATGGAGAGCTTGTGGCCAGCTGGTATCCCTGAGGCAGCTCACATTGGGAGAGCTAAAAGAAGCCGTTGCTGGTGAGAATGTAAAATGGTATGGCTATAAGTGTATTTTGCTGTTGGAGGGATGCTGACAGGAGCTAGAAAAAGGAAGTCTCTTTTCTCCTCCTTTTCCTTTCTAATTTCCCACTAGTCCCTCTTATTGGCAGAATTGAATAGGAAGCCAGCTGGCAAGTGAGCTTGGGAAATAGAATGCCCCAGAATCACAGAGCAGAGAATTGAAGGATGATGTGCGAGTCGAGAGACAATAAGTAAATACCTGGCACAGTACTGTGAATGTTGATATGAATAAAATTTTAAGAACTCATTCCATTGACATGTTAAGTGGAATAATTTCCATTGTAAGCCATAGTACTTTGGTTATTTGGTGGCGATAAATGGAATATTTGGTATTGAAGGGGATAAAAACTGATTAATTTTAAAACCAATTTGGTTTTTAAAACTTCTAATCTATTTCCTGTCTCCATGTAAGAAATTAGTCAGTTTATTCATTCAGCAAATATTTATTAAGCATTTTTCATGTGCCAGGTACTATTCTTGCACTCAAAATATATTAGTGAATGCAGCAAGTAATTCTAGTTCTCATGGAATTTATATTATAGATGAGAGAGACAATAAGAGTAAGTAATTTATATAGTATATTAGAAGTTTTTAAGTGCTATAGAAAAAGAAAAATATAGAGTAGTATAAGGTGAATTGATAGTGCAAGGAAGCAATTTTAAATAGGATGACCAGAGTAGGACTTATTGAGAACATGACATTTGAACAAAGACCTGTTGAAGAAGGTAAGGGAGTTAGCAATAGGTGAGGAGAATGTTTTTTCCATTTTTTTATAATAGTCATCCTAATGGGTGTGGTGTTGTGTCTCATTGTGGTTTTGATTTGCATTTACCTAGTGACTGATGATACTAAACATCTTTCCATACATTAATTGGCCATCTGTGGATCTTTGGAGAGAAGTGTCTGTTTAAATCCTTTGTCCATTTTTGAATTGAGTTGTTTTTTGAGTGGTAACAGTTCTCTCTACTTTCTTGATATTGATCTCTCACCAGAAAAATTTTTCTCCCATTATATGATATTTTTTCCTCCCTTTCTGTGGGTTGTTTTTTCACTGATCCAGAACTGTCCTTTGATGCACATAAGTTTTTTAATTTGATAAAGTCCATCTTATCTATTTTTCTCTTGTTGCCTGTGCTTTTGCCCTACTCCAGGAAATCATTGCAAATCCAATGTCATAAAGATTTCCCCTGTCTTCTAAGGGTTTTATAGTTTTAGCTTTTAAGTTTAGGTCTTTGATCCATTTTGAGTTAACTTTTTATGTATGGTGTAAGGTAAGGGTTCAACTCAATGTTTCTTAGCACCATTCATTGAAAAGACATCTGTTCATTTTTTACATAAGCTTTTTGTGAATTTAGATATTGGGGGAAATAAGATTTATAGTTTTTAGGGTTTGTCTAGTGTTCAGTACTCTTTTTGCCACCTATAATTTGCAAAACATAATAGAAATGCTAATTAATTAAGCATGATTTTGTGGCCTATAGATAATTAAAAGAATACTATACTCCCTTTAATACTTTCTAGGAAAGTTACTTTTATAATTGTACATAGGTTTTATGTTTGTGTATATATATTATCATGAAGTACTAGACAATTTCTCTCTTTGCTAATATCGGTGTTCAGTCCATTGGAAATGTGGCCATTAATGACTTTCCATTCACACTTTTGTGGTTATAAGCTCCTGGTGTTTGTTAATCTCTCATTTTCATTTGGGAATGTGTCTAAGTGGAGGGTGAGATTGAAAGCTATGTATTTCAAGGTGATTTGTAGTTGCTTGAGATAATTATCTGAGATAAACCCCCTTCTTTACTGGGCCATCTCTCTCCCTCTTGCCTTGTGCTACAGTTACATATTACTGTCTGTGGTTTGGGAGAAAATGTGATTGCATTCTGTGTAATAACTATGTGAATGGCTTGGGCTCCCAGTGGTATCATCAGGGATCGCAGTAGAGAATGTGCTCTCTCTTGGCTTATCATGCAGCTGGCTTGGTATGAGGGGAGAGAGTACATTTAGGACATTGCTCTTTCCTCTGCTCTTGTTTTCCTAAATATAGTTCTCATGCTGGGTCCAGTGGAAAACTGAAGGTATGATTAGCCTGATGGTGATAATTTCAGTAAAAAAAGATAAGAAAAAGTACTTCAAATTAAGAATTTACTTTTGTTTCAGAAACGAGCAAAACCAAGATCAAAACACACATAGGAGCAAAATATGTTTCAGCAAAATCCAAGTAATAAATCTAGTCTGAGGAGGTACACTGCAGATTCAGATTTCCCTTCTCTTATTACACTTGATTAAACTTTACTTAGGTGAACTGGCTGTTGTCTCAAACTTCTGATTTCCACACCATCGATATATGAGCAGTCATATTCATAGGAGTTATTATTATTAATTTTTGCTGTTCCAGTGGGACCAACACACTTTGATGAAAACTTGAAGGTGTTTTAATGGTTTTATGCCACTTGTCCTGTGACTTTTGTATTTGGTTTAAAAATTTGGTACCTGGCATTAGTGTTAGGTATGGAAAAGAAATCAAAGAACCAGGTAGAAAATTGGTAAATTGTGACACTGATGTGCGTAAGAAATGTTTCAGTGTTGAAGTTTGGGTATGATGTTTGCCTTGTAAATTTGTATCCATGTCAGGGCAGAAAGAAAATTATGATAGGCTATGGGTTATCAATTAATTTGTTCTCCATGGCAGCTGTGGAATAGTGAAAGTGTGGGATTTGGACCTGGGTATAAATCTTTGTTCTGCAATTTACTTGCATTTTCTTAAGCCTTTTTCAGAATTAGTTTCTTATCAATAAATTGGGGCTAATATTACCTACACCTGTCATAGACTTGGAAGGATTAAATGAGATACCATTTGTGTCTCTTTTTCTACTTGAAATAGTTCTTTATAGTATAAAAAGCATTCTGTATGTGTGATTTGATTTAATTGTATGTAGATAATTCTATAATTCACTCCCTTTTCAGGATGTCAGGATGCAAGAAGAATAGAAGTCCTTTCTAACCAGTCCCTAGCAGCTGATTAAACACTGTATGGGAGAACTGGGAAATATGAAAGATGGCAAATGAAATCCTGGCAGAGAGAGCAGTCTAATCCCAAAGGACATTTTCAACAATAGCCTGGGCCCTCTGCCTAGTACTTAGAGGGGCCTGTGGTAAGACACTCCTGCCCCTCACTGTACCATTCCCAGAATCTTATTCGTTAATGCTTGGCTTTATTAATAAAGTCATGACCACTTGTTCAGCACTGCATATGGTTGGTTGTGATTTCCAGCTGCCCTTTGGGCTAAAGTGTAAACAGTGAGTAGATTGTTATGTTCTTCTATTAAGCTTAAAGCTGTGATCTCATGTCTGTACCACATATGTCTGCAACCAGAAATATATCCTTTTCCTGACCTCATGGAAGAGAAGCAGCACTGTGTCTGAAAAGAAACTGAATTCGTTAGTCTAAGGGATTCTTGCTTTTCTTTTTCCTGAAACCAAAGAACAAAATAAAGGCATATAAATTCACACACATCATCAATAGGATGTCAGCATGACACCAGAATGCACAATATATTGTCAAGATGAACGTTTAATCTGGTGGCTGAAATTTCTATACGTTTGGCATTTTCATAGAAGACAGAGAGGCAGGCAATAATCCAACAGTCCACAATCACAAAGAGAGCCTCAGCGCAGTGGATTTGAAATAAGCTCAACAGTTTGTCTGAGTGACTGAGAAAATACCCATTGGTAGGACTGGCTCCTAAACTCTGGCCCAGGTGCTAATATGCTGGAGTAATTACCATCTAGACTTTTTGCTTTAATATGTTGATCAGGGATGCTGTTGTTGTTGTTGGTGGTGGTGGTGGTGATTTTTTCCTTTAAAATCAGTTTCAAGTGCTTGATATTACAGATGTTTCAGCTGTTCACATGGTATGAATGCTAGATAAAACCCTGAAGTTCTAAGCTTTCTAGAAGAGGAAATTTATAATAACGTCACCATTTTATACCATATGAGCAAGAGGCTTTCTGGTGTATATATGTGAATACTTGTTAGTTATTCTGTTATTCTTCATTGAAGTTTTATAGTGGTACTATACCCGTTTTCAGATGAGGGAACTATTTAAGAGTTTAAACAACTTGCCAAGATCACTGGATCTGAGTTTATACCTTCGGACAGGGTTTTGGTCCAGAAGCTGTTAAAAAATTCTCTAGCCTAACCGAAGTAGGGAGATTTTTGGAAGGAGGAAAAGTAAGGTTTGAAAATAAGATTTCCTTATAGTTAATTACTTGGGTAATACAATGTGCCAGTAGCATTATATGCGGGGTATAATTTCTGAGTGTTGGTGGAAATTAAAACAAATGGACATGTAACAATTCCTTTGTACCATCAAGGAATACATGTAGAAGTAAGTGAAGAGGCAGAGACTGCTGGGAAACTGACTTTTAATAACTGAATACTCCTTCAAAATAAGGTCTGAACTGGTTTCATCAAAATTATTAGGTGGGCCTAAAATAGTATTAAGTGAAGGTGCAGTTCTTAGCTCTGCCGCTTACTGTCTGTGAAATCATAGGTGATTTATTTAACTATCTGGAATCTCTGTTTCCCCATCAATGATACAGTGATTGACCCCACTCACTGAAAAACCTTTCCTGAGGATGAAGCATGCTGGATGCCAAGGCTATAACGTAGTCCCCAGAGGTGCTGAAAGTGTCCCTTTGCCTGGGACATTTATAATTTAAGCCTTTTGTCTAGTAGTAGAGCCATAGAATATCAGAGATAGAAGAAACCTTGCAGGTATTTTAGTCTGGACCGAGAATGTAAGTTTATGAGGGCAGGGATTTTATTTTATTCACTGTTTTCCCTGTCTATGACACCACTGTGGTACCATGTTACAGAGATTGGTAAACTGTCCTCAGCCAAGGAGGGAGGAGTGAAGTCAGGGCACATGGAGAAAGAAAGCAACCAGAAGGCCTTTGCCCATTACTTCTTATTTTACTCTCAAAGGGAGAGATGTGGCAATTCCCTAAAAGAGCAAAGAGAGGTGAGAGCTGTCATTCTTATGCTTCAGTCATTGTTTGAAAGCACTAGTTCTTTTTTTTCTCTATAGCATGAGTGAGGCTCTTCTTTCCATCTTCTTCGAGAGAAAACCAAATGATACAAGGAAAGGAGCTTTGTTTTAGAGGACCTGGATTTTAGTCCTGGCTTCGCCACTTCTTAGCTAAATTAACAGTGGAAAGAGAGCTCTATGTATATAGGCTAATTCTGTAGAGATGACAGTACTAATGATCGTACCAAGTTGTTATAGGAATTAAAAGAAATATGGCACCTGAAAAGGTTGCACAAATTGTAAATTATGAATCATATACACACCTACATCACTTGCTTCAACTTTCCATCATCTCTAAATTATCAAGAATTTCTTGTTGCCTTTTTAAGGTAGAAATATATCTTGTATTTTTCTCCCTGACTTTTGCCAACAGCTTAATTAAGGCCAAAAGATTTGGAAATCAACATTCTGTTTTTCCAGTTTTTCCTTGAGATCTTCACCAGGCCATTTTCCTGACATTCTAAACAGCTGTTGTGTGTTAGTCCAGAGGTGGTTGCATTTCAGTGGATCAAGATTACATGATTCTGGTGTAGAGTTGCAGGGTTTTTGCTAACAATGGTTGCTCACTCTGGAGGTATGCTATATAATTTGGTGTATTAATGAGAGGAAGTTGGTACGGATGCTTTATAAATCACAGAAACTGCAAAAATGGCACAGTCTATTTTTTTTTAAAGAGAAATACTTCTCAATTTTCTTTTCTTCCTGTTTTCCCAGTAGCTTTGTATCTGCTGCTCAGGTTTTGTACTAAATGCAGACAGACTCTTCTTTCCACAGCTCCTCCAAAACAGTATTTACGCAGCAATAATGTGTGAGTCTTTAATTTTTTAAGGTGTAAGAGTTGTTTAGTCTTAGAACAATATCTGTCGAATGTAGGTGGTATTGTAAAGTAGTCAAGGGAATGCCGACTCTGAATGAGACTTGAATGGGTTGGATCTTGACTGCTGCTTATTAGCTATGTGCCCTTGGATAAGGCATTTAACTTTTTTGTCCTTCAATGTCCTCTGTAAAATGGGTATAACAATGGTACTACATCACTGGTTCTCTTTCTCTCTCTCTGCGTGTGTGATGTATATATATGTTATTGTTATTACTGAAAACTTCCTATTCTTTAAGTATGCTGGAGCCGATCCAGATATTATGAAGCCCTAATGTGTTCTTAGGATTCTGCCAGTTATCTTAGAGAATACAAATTGTATGGCACGATTCTTGTCCTCCTCTAGAGGCTTAGTTGAGAATAATGTAAGGTATATTTGGATGGTACAAACAGCCTGAGGCATCTGCTACAGGGCACGTACATGGATTGATCTACTGGGGACACAGAACATAAGCAGAACAGGGGCTGAAAATACAAATTCGTCTTGAGCCAGGTAAATGCATGTTAGCAAATCAATGCAATAGGAAAGCAGCAGTGGGCCAATGTGTTCCTGAAAGGCTTCTGGAGGTGATAAGGTATTAGCTGAGCCTTGAAGGTGGAGTCTGGAAATGGAGAGATGGGGAAGGGTATTGTGAGGAGGGGAAGGAGGAGGGGAAGGAATGGGAATATAATAGGTACATCATAATGTCATAGGGAAGGTGCAGTCAAACAAGCCAGGTGCTGCCTCTTACTGGTTTTGCGACCTTAGGTAAGTTACTTAATTTCCCAGAGCCTCAGTTTTCACTACTGTAGAATGGGGACAATGTTATTTACTTTTTTTAGGTTATTGCTGGTCTTAAATTAACCCATGTAAAGCAGCTAGCATGGTTCTTGGCACATAATTAGTATTCAGTAAGTTATGTCACTGGAACTAGAGTATAAAAATTGAAACCATGGGATTTAAAGTCAAGATAAGTTCGAGTCTTCTCCAGCATTTACTAGCATTATGAACAAGTTACTCTAAGCTTCATTTAGCTCATCTGAAAACAGGGATGAATCAGTAGCTTCATTGCGGAGCTAGGATTTAATGAGGTCCTGTGGAGCATCAGTAATGAACATGGCACATAGTGTGTACTCAGTACACATAAGCCATTGTTAGTTTTATTCGTACAGCATCTCTCTCCTTCCTCCTAGATATTTCTTTTGTGATTATTCATATTCTTTCTTCTTTTCCTGCCCCTCTCTCTTCATTTACCTTCTCTCGACAGCGTTTATCAGTAGCAGTCGGAGAGACTGAAAACAGAGACTTGAAAGAATGTGGAGGTAGAAAGAGCTGGTCAGCACCAGTCAGCACATGTCCAGAGGAGCACCAGGGACAGGATAAGGAAAGAGCAGTTAAGCACATGTAAATATGAATGACAGGAGCATAAACGTATATATAACCCTCTGGACGACTCATCCTTCTTAAGGCCACTAAAGATTTTTTCTTAGGGAAATTCAGATCATGTTACACCCTTGGTTAAATATCATCAATAATTTGCTTTTCCCCTGAGGATAAAAATCCAAACCACTCTGAATTGCATTTGAAATCCTTTCCAATCTGTTGTCAAGCTCTCTTGCTGAACTTTTTCCTGTTCCTTTCCACCATGCATTCCATATTCCAGTCATTTTGAAGTCTTTCTTTGAATGTGACCAGGTTCTGCTAATATCTTCTTGCCTTTGCACATCCTAGAATGACCACTAGACATTTCCCCAAGATGAACTTTTACTTATTCTTCGGGATCCAGGTAAATGGGACTTCTTCTGTGATACATCTTATCCCTCCAAAATGAATTATTTACTCCTTCCTTTGGGCTTCCACCATACTTTTTATAGCTCTCTAGCACCTGGTCACTAATCCTATCACCTGGCAATGACTTGTAGTCCATGCATATTTCTCAGTAGCCTACTAACTATTAGATGGTACTTTCTTATTTATATGCCCTGCATATTTGGCAGTCAGGATACTACTTGACGCATAACAGGTAGTCAGAAAATATTTGTAGGCTAAATGAAAGGGGTTAGAAGACATATGACTGACAACATCTCTATTGCGTTAGTCAATTTGTAGATTTCTTCTATTAGAATTGCCTTAGAGTCATAGATCATAGAATTTCAGTGTTGAAAATATACCTCATTTTATAGATAAAGAATTAAGGCCAGAGTGAGGGGACCTTCTTCTTTTGTCCTTCAGATCAAACCACGTTTTTTTTTTTCCTTCCTTTAGAACACAGTGGCAAACTATCACTTGAAAAGAATTTTAAAATTCTTGCTGGTTTCCCACCTTCTTATGGCCTGTCTTCCTGATTGTTTCTCAAGTACTTCTTATTTAGGTGTTCTTTCTGGGCCAGTCATTTGGGCAAAGTTGATGCTTAGCCATTTGAATCGATGTGCCGTATATTTACATTTTACTCATCTTATGCTCTGTTCCACTGCTGGGTACATGTTAAAACCGACTGGGTTTCCTGCTTTGTTTGCTATAGTATGCCTCTGTAGGTAGAACTGTTTTTACATAACAAAATTGAGAATTTTCTTAGATTTTTTTTAAATGTAAAAGACATTTTTTATGATAAAACAATATAATGATTCCTTCTGCCATTATGTAATTTTGAGTCTTCGGTACAGAAGAATGGTGGGGAGGTTGTCTCCTTGTTATAGTTTTATTAGTTATATGCTAATGTTTAATGGTTTATCAGGATTGGATTTCTTTGAAAAGAAAACTCTCTAATGTAGTCAGAGACATCTTTTG